>JACEVL010000111.1:115000-175000 GCA_020284085.1 Aporrectodea caliginosa | reverse complement strand
ACATCGGTCTCATTATTCTGAAGAAACTGAAGTAAAGTCAGTGATGAAATGTCACCTTTCACCTGATATTCAGAAAGAAATTCTATTGCACAATGGAATGCAGAAAGAAATGGTTGGAAGAGATGAAAGTACAGCATTGAAGAAAGTGGTATTGCAGTACGTCGAGGTAGAGATTCGTGGAACAGCAGGAAAAGAACCAGTGAAAGTAAAAGCACTGATTGATTCTGGAGCAGAGGTTCCGGTGATTAGTGAAGAATTACTGGAAGGCATGAAGGTGGAGCAGATTGGAAAAGTGAACTTACAATGCGTGGCAGGAGATGCCATTCCTGCAAAGTTAGTGAAAGTTGATGTAAGGCTGTGTTGTAACGATGTGGAAGAAGAGGTAATTCCGCATAAAGTCAAATGTTCACTTACACCTTATGTGACATTGATGTGTGCTAGTATTGCAAAAATGGGAAGCACAGAAAGATTCTTGTTGCATCCAGAAATCATTGCAGAACTTAAAGCCGTGCCACAAGTGAAAATGATACAAGGAGATGTTCAAGTGAATGTAACGACGAGATTGCAGAGTCAGCGAAAGAAAGTGGTAGATGTCGAAGAGGAAAGTGAAACTGAAAGTTCAAGTGAAGAGGAAAACGAAAGTGATGATCAACAAAGTTTAATGCAAGACGGTATAACAGCAGAGATGAGTGAACAAGAGATGGCTGCATGCAAGAATGGTAATCTAAATGAAACGAAAGAGGATAATGAATGTGATGTGGAGATAGCAGATTTGTTTCAAGAAAATGAGAAAGATGAAGAACAACAGATGCAGATTGCAGACGCAAAGAAATTCGAAGAACAGCAGAGACAAGATGAATCATTGAAAGCATGGTGGACGTTAGCGCCAGATAAAGAATCTGAATTCTGCGTGGTAAATGGCTTACTGTACAAGAGATATCGAATATTAGAGCAAACGATATATCAATTGGTGTTACCAAAAGAGCGACGAATGAAAGTGATGGAGTTGGCTCACGAATCAGTATTTGGAGGACATCTTGGAGAAGAGAAAACTAGAGAACGAATAAAGTTGTCTTTTACGTGGCCAAAGATGAGAAGAGATATAGTGAAATTTTGCAAATCATGTGAGAAATGTCAATTAAAGGCAAGAAGTTTGGTGATGGACAGGGTTCCTATCACTCCAATTCCAAGAGAAGATGTGGCGTTTAGAAGAATTACGGTGGATTGTGTAGGACCAATCGAGCCAGCATCTGCTGCAGGTCACAAGTACTGTTTATGTATTGTCGATTCTTGCACCAGATGGCCTACAGTGTTTCTGTTGAAATCATTAACTGCAAAAGCTGTGTGTGATGCTTTGATGGAGTTGTTCATGAACGTTGGTGTACCTTCAGTGATCACAAGTGACCAAGGAACAAATTTTACTGCGAGTCTGACAAGAGAATTTCTGAATTTAATGGGTTGTAGTCCAAGATTTGACACGCCAGGTCATCCAGAGGCAGCTGGATTAGTAGAAAGATGGAACCAAACATTCAAGAAAATGATCCATCATGTAATTGTTGACAATCCAAGGCAATGGCACAAAGTAATTCCGTTTACAGTGTGGGCATTACGAGAAGTACCGAATGCAACTACTGGAATTGCTCCTTATATGTTGGTGTATGGAAAGATTCCGCGTGGACCACTGGCAATTCTAAAAGAAAGTTGGACAAGAGAAATTAATTTACCACCTCATATTGGAATCCAACCAGAAAAGTATTTGAAAGACATGAAAGCAAATATGGAAAAAGCATTACTGTTTGCAGAATCATATTCACGAGAGAAGCAATTACAGTATACGAATCAATACAACAAAAGAGCGAAACATAAAGAATTTGAACCGGGTGAAAAAGTCATTGTGTTATATCCGACTTCAACGAATAAACTGATTTCACGATGGCATGGTCCATGTACTGTCATACAACGAAGGTCAAAGTACTCTTATTTGATTGACATGGGTGACGATTGTCGAAAGATAATTCACGCAAATAAAATCAGAAAGTACATTACAAGAGCAATGAGTTGTGGACTAATCGTTGAAGAAGATGAAGACTTTGGTTCAGTGGTTGAACTGCTGACGAAGAATGACTTGCAAGATGAAAAGAATTCACTGAATCTTGATCCTGATCAGATTAACCATTTAACATTGACTCAACAAAAACAATTGCTGGAAGTACTAAACAAATATTCTGATCGATTTTCTGAAAAGCCTGGATTATGTACATTGGTTGAACATGAAATTGAACTGAAACCGGAATTTCGTGAAAAAGAATTTATGGCTTACCGAATTCCACTCATCTATCGAGCAGAAGTTGAACGACAAATTAAAGAAATGCTTCAAGCCAACATTATAAAACCATCTTCGAGCAGAATGGCAAGTCCGTTGGTAATTGTTAAAAAGAAAGACGGTTCTCTAAGACTTGCCTGCGACTACAGATACATTAACTCGTTCACTGTGGATTGTAAATATCCGATGCCGATTGTGAAAGATGTTTTGCACAAAGTTGGAAAATCAAATGTGATCTCGATTTTTGATTGTCGAAGTGCTTACTGGACTTGTCCTGTTAAGCAAACTGATCAATGGAAAACTGCTTTTGTTACTCACAATGGACTGTACGAGTTTACTCGTGTTCCTTTCGGAATGATCAACTCAGGAAGAACATTTGTTAAAGCAATTAACATGGTTTTACAGCCTATAAATGAATTTGCTGAGCCCTATGTAGATGACATTGCTGTGCATTCAGATGACTGGAAGATTCATTTACAGCATTTAGATGCATATTTAATGCAAATGAGACTGCATAACATTACTCTGAACTTAAAGAAATGTATCTTTGGTAAGAGTGAGGTAAAGTTCATCGGTCATGTGGTTGGTTCTGGAACGATTCAAATGAATCCAGATAGAATTGAAAGTTTAATTAATTTGAAAACCCCAGAAACGAAGAAACAAGTTAAGCAATTGCTGGGATTTTTTGGTTACTATCGACAGTTTATCAAAGATTTTGCACAGATTGCGAAGCCTCTATCTGATTTGACAAGCAAACATGTTTCAGATAAGATTGATTGGACTGATAGACATCAACAGGCATTTAATTTACTTAAAGATGCTGTACGCTCTAAAGTTGTTTTATATGTTTTTGATGTTGGAAAACCTTTTAATTTGTACTGCGATAGTAGTGATTTTGCAGTAGGAGCTGTTTTAACGCAGATGGATGATAAGGGAATAGAACGCCCTGTGTCATTTATAAGTCAGAAGTTGACTGACACCCAGAAGAGATGGGCAACTGTGGAGAAAGAAGCCTATGCTATTGTTTGGGCTCTAAATAAGTTAAAAGAGATAATCATTGGATCTAAAGTTCACATCTTTACCGATCACAATCCTTTAACTTATCTGACTGAATCTATGTCTAAGTCTGCTAAATTGGTGCGTTGGGCTTTGGCACTGCAAACTTTTGATGTAGAAGTTAATTATAAGAAAGGACGATTAAATGTTGTAGCAGATTGTTTATCTAGATTATAAGATTGTTTATTTTACTGTTTTGTATAGTATTAAGTTTATTGCATAATTTAGTACATGATGATTTTGCAAATTTTTAAGTTTAATTTGCTCAATCTAAAGAAAGGGAAGGAGGTAATGTGAACAAATGTTTTGCATATATAAATGAGCACAGGTGTTTCTTATGTTGATATATATATAATGTGTATTCGATAATTCGATTGTTAAGCGTTTTAGTCTTAGGCCTTAGTTGCGCTGTCGGCTCGTGGGCGCTTGGCCTAAAGTAGCCTAAACTTTGGCTGACGATAGATTCTCTACACGTGCAGCTAGCGCGCCAAACTTAGAAACTGCTGATGACAGTGAATTTGAACTATACAGTGTAGTACAGTTGTTGTAAGGCAAGAGTTGAGTTGTTGTTATTAAACTGTGTTTGAAGAAAGAAAGAAACATTCAAAGAACTGTGTCAATTTAATTCTTAAACAGTTAGAAGACGTTGAGCAATTTATATGTAGAGATAAGGAAAGTTCTTGAGGTAGGTCACAACTAAGAAAGAAAAGAGTTGGTGACAACTAGCTTAGAAAACAATTAAAACACTGAAAAAGGTTGTTCTATGTTACAACTCTACGTATGTCCACATTATTTTGCTACAGGTTTTTCTAAGTACGTTACTTTACATTGCAATACTTTGCACTGGTAATATTTAAACAAGGTGAGCTGACTGATGAGTGCTGATTCATCACTTCTATTTTTGACCTCTCAGTTAAAGTTGCTCTGTTAATCCAGTCCATGTTGGTTCACCAGCACTGCAGTTAGCTCTTTTAGTTATGTTATTGGCGCTGTTATGCTTGTGGTTGTAACCTGAAATTTCTTGATTTAACCAGGGCCGGCGCCAGAGTATTTGCCGCCCTAGGCGAACCTGTCGCGCTGCGCCTCCGGTAAGTGCAATAACTAATTAATATTAAATTAACTAAGTTAATTTAAAAGTTATCCATAATTACAGTAACAATCTGGAAACTGTATTAGCTATGCAGCCTATGCTGTATGTTGTAACACGTAACACGTTTAATGGGAATTTAAAATGTAAATACATGCTGGCCTATTAAATAATGAGACAGTGCACATTTTCGTTTGAACACTTTGTAAGAAATCCTACGGCTACTTGTACTAAGTCATAATCCTACCTACGTACGAACTTTCTACGAAGTCTGTAGAAATAATTATAATGTAATTTCAAAATTTTATTTTTCGCGCCTTCACTTTAGCAAATGTAGAAGAGTTCTATCAGTTCAATGTCTCCAGCAAGAGGCCTATCATGTTCAATTGACGAGGTAGCTAGGCCTAGTTCAACAAGTCTTTCTTGCAGCATGGACGTACGCAAATATGTTTCTTTTGAGCTTCGAGAAGCTTCTCTAATTATTAGCCACAGAAACTGGAAGTGTCAAGAAGACGTCAAATCGAATAAATATGCGGCGTCTTGTAACTCTTGTTATATTTTTTAAACCTAGTACAGCAGTGTTAGCATTATTTAAAACTATATTTTAAATCTAGTAGGCCTGTATCAATGTTTGCACACATATTGCCGCATTTATTGACCTCGATCATCCAGACCGTTATCTTTAGTGTCAGGTTTTGTACTAGAACTGGATTTTCTGTGATACCGGTATGAATTATGTTTTTAACAAAAATTGATTAAACTTTTAATGAAAACAGGGTTTCAGTAAAACAAGAAGAACCCAAGTGAAAATACAATGTCTCCAGAAAACTCCATTTTAGAAGTTTGGATTAAAAACCAAGATCTTGTGAAAATCGAAGGAGTCGTAACATTGCAGATGATCGGTCTCAGTTTCATTTCATAGTCCTATATGTCGCTATAGGCCTAGTAGGCAACTTCAAACTTGCGATAGTTAAGGGCGTAAGCGTGACGTGCCACATGACTGACGTTAAGATTTCAAAATGTCTGTGGTCTGTTTGAAGCCGCTTCTTATTTTCGTATTCATTTATTAATGAATGGTGGCAAAACGCCGGCAATGTTTAAAAAAAATATATTTGGGTATATTTCACAACCGGCAGCAAATTAGATAAATTTCCGTCTTCTCCTTTGTACGGCTTACACAAAGAGTAAAATTATCATTTATAATTTTTAAATACATCGTAGGGCATGAGTTAGTTATAATAAATTATTTCTTTTATATTATTTTGATGATTAGTATGAGAAATAAAATTGTAAAGTCCAATTTTAACCCGAAATTGGATTGTCTTTTCTAATGGTGAGTCAATTCAACGTTACGTAAGGGTAACAGCTGAAGCGCTGAACTGATGTTTTATAATTTTGAGATCATTAACTTACATATATCCATTGCTCCATATGGTTTTTATTAACTTAATAACGAACTAAATAATTAAATAATAAATAAAACCCTCTGTCTTCAAATATTGGTTACAACACCGTTACGAATGGGTTTCTGCCATCTGTGGAATAAATTGAAAACTCTCGGTTTTTGAATTGACATCTTCGATAGCAGGGAACATGTCTGCATTGATTTAACCAACAAGAAATCAATATGGATGTTTGCTTCTGTTGACAATTTTCGGAAATTTATCCGGTAATGTAATAGTATAAAAAAGATTTACAACTCCGTGACTGTAATTATTGCACTTTGCGTATATATATAATTTTTTTCATTTCAAAAATAATATTGGGCCACTATAAACTAACTATTTTTTGTATCTTAACTCGTCCGGTAAGCATGGAGACCTAATTATGAATATTTTACAACTCCGTTACTACAACTCCGTTACATTATTTTTCTATTAAAATGAATTTATTTAATGGTACATGTAGATAATTTGTCGTCAAAATAATTTAGGTTGCTGTGTAATAATTTAATGCACACTTAATACTAATTAATCACTAATTATAAACAGTGGCGGTATATTGTATTGGGTATTTATTAAGTAACGGAGTTGTAAATATTTAGGAATCAAAGTTGTATGTGTTTCACATAGTAAAAAACTAAAGATAAAAAATTAGGCCAAATCTGGCAAATTTAAGCACTGCTCAATATTAAGTATGCTTCAGCACAGCTAGTAAAATATTTGTGTAAGAAAGTTTTTTTATTTTGCATGACTTTCTTTTTCTCTAATTATATTTCTGAATTTGACGCCGGTTGTGAAATATACCCATTTAGCTTTTCTGCCGCCCCAGAAGCGTGCCGCCCTAGGCGGCCGCCTAGTTCGCCTAGTGGTTAAACCGGCCCTGGATTTAACTAAAGAAATGATAACAAGAACTAATTGCCTATCACACATTTCCAATGACTCGAGAGAAACTCTTGTAACACCATGCAAATGTAATCCAATGCTCAAATGTTGTACAGTGTTGGATATTGATGAATGTAGCCATTCCAGCTACATTATTGTTTCTCCAAATTGATTTTCCATGGCTCGTGGGTGCTTAGCACCTTTTGGCCAAAATAATGAGAAATACTTCTATCGTGTTTCTTGGTTCTAGTGTGAAATGTAAGATTTTGTGCTTACAGCTGGTTGTTTGGTAAATTTTGCAGCAACTATTTTACTGTCAAAGTCTCCGCAAACTCAGCTTATCAGAGAACGAGGTGAAGGAAATTCCTCCAGTTATTGGTTCATTGAGTAGCCTAGAATTTCTTGACATCAGCAAAAATGGTATGTAGTTGTTTTAGTACATACCAGTAATATTATTACCACATTACATCATTATTATATTTAGTATTACTAAATTACTGCTGACAATTCCAAACTTTTATTTGTTGTTTCCTGTATTTTTATATTGGCAGTATTTAGGGACAAGCATCAGTTTATATAGTTACTGTAGCTGTCTTAGCATAGGCTTGAACCTTTTCTTTATATTGTTATTAATAATAAATTTGATAATAATAGTAATAAAAAAAATAATGCCTCCAGAATTCTCTGAGGACAAGGCCTAATTTTTCAGGTGTTTTCCTTTTACTCTTAGTTTAATTTGTCAAAATCACTAGAAATCTTAATATTGTTTATACTAACATATTAATAATATATTTAATATATATATATATATATATATATATATATATATATATATAATTGAATAAATATTTGTTATTTTGTTTAGCCATAGAAAATGTGCCTGACAACGTGGATGCTTGTAAGAGGCTGAGAGTTTTAGAAGCAAGTGTCAATGCATTAGAAAAGTATGAACTTGTTTACTTCCTAATTTTTCTTGTTTACTTCCTAATTTTTCTTATTAGTTGCATATTTCCGTTTTCATGTGGAAGAATTTCGTTATTGTAATTTTGAATATTTTTCATGATATTTTGCTTTCTTGTAGCTTTTGTATTACAAGAGAACTTGCATGATATATTTCACGAACATTTCTAATTTGACTTATTCTTGTACAAATGTTTTAAAGTTGAAACTTAAGTACGTGATGCTAATAAGGGTTATTCTTGCGAATGGTGCTGGTAGATGTTTGAGAAGTTTTTTCTGGTAGATTTCTTGCATCTATTTTACTCAAGGCTTTTTAGCGTTATTTGTTTTTATTGCATGTGTATGGTGTTTTCTGTTTGCTTATCCTAATGAAATGAAGTTTGCATATAATGAGAAATTTATTTTTGTGGCAGCATTCCTGAAGGACTAACAAGATTGGTTAATTTATCTGAACTCTACCTGAACGATTGTTTCCTCGAATCTTTGCCAAGTAGTTTTGGAAGGTAATATTATTTTCTTCTTCATTGAATATATGACGTACTGACATTATTAATGTCTTTTTCAAGTAGCAGTAACTTTACTCCTGCCTAACAGATATCGATACTTACAACTGTTGTTTGAAACATATTTACAGACTGAGCCAGCTGAAGATTCTCGAGCTACGTGAGAATCGTCTGAAAGCTCTTCCAAATTCCATGTCAGCAATGACTATATTGGAGAGATTAGACATCGGAATGAATCAGTTCTCTGAGCTGGTATGTTCTTCCTGCCAAATATTCACTTTAATTGTGTTGAGTGATATAGAAAGTCTTTAACATGATGGATAAGTAAGTAGCTTGCCTTGTGTAAAACGCTACCCTGCCACCCTCTCTATGTGTCTTACTTCTGTGAGCACTGAAAGTCATTGGCTGTGAAATTTCATAATGGGTCTCATGCTTATTTGACAAAATGTATATTCTGGTGAACTACATGCTGGCCCTGTGCTCCTGGATGGTGACATTTAATGCAGATGTTTGAGGAACTTTGCTGCAGTTTGACTTAGTCAGATAAATATTTTATAAACTTTATTTAGTAATACTTTTCAACCTCAGTAACTTCCATTATTAAAATTAAAGAAAATCTTGGTCAGCTTTGGTGTGTGGAGAGGTCAAGAGGTGTGACTGATCACTGAGAGAGTATTAATTTGACCCAAATGAGGTTGATCCTGTTGAGAAATGAAATTTCATAATCATAAATAGAGGAAAATTCCTTGTTTACCCTGTGAATGAAATTTAAATTGCTGTTTTGTGTGTGTTTTAGCCAGAAGTTTTGAACAGTTTTTCCAATCTTCAAGAGTTGTGGTTTGACAACAATTCTGTTGCCATCCTGCCTGAGGTATAGAACTACTGCATATTCAATTCCAGATGTGTGGGTGTCCGTGTTTTGAGATTGTGTATTGCTGTTTGTGCATTAAAACAAGGCTTTATTTGATGTGCAAATATTAGGAATTGTAATTATAACATAGCATTTGTGCAATGGTTCTTGAGAATGTCTCAGATGTGTATATTGCTAGATACTGAGAGGAGGCATGCATATTTTGTAAAAGGACCACCCTTGCAGCTAGAATTTTGGTATGGTGGTTGTGCATGTATGTGAACATTTGTATCGGCTTTGGGAATCTAAAAAAGTGCTGAAATATGGCTGCGTAACAGCTAGTTATGTGTCAGAACATTTGTAAGGTTATCAATCAATCATTCAATCAATCAAAACTAGCTTATGTTGAATGCATTCACTGTTTGTGTTGTAATACATTATGAGGAATGTTTTAGTTTTGTCGATGATGCTATTTGCTGAGTTTGTTTTAATTGAGTTTGCTGTAATTAATGTGAAGGCATTCTTTACTGACTGTATCCTAGGGAATGTTTGTTTTGCTGATGGTCTTGTTGCTGCTGTGCTGTAGGGAATGGGAAGACTGACAAAGCTATCATTCATCGATGCCAGTCAGAACGAGATTGAACAGATAGCACCGGAGATTGAGCAATGTGTCAGTCTGAATGACCTTGACCTGTCGCATAATAATCTAGAAACTCTTCCAGAATCATTTGGTAAGAAGATGATCTGTGAAGCTTCCATAACGTTTAAACTTGCACCAACTGTTTAGGATGCTTTGCAAGGTGTTGTACGTGTTTGATATATTACAACTTTGGTATGTTAAATCTATACCAAGACCCTTTAGTGGTGCTGAATGCATTTTTGTTGGCATGAAATTTTTTTAATTTCTTGCTATGATTGCAGTTACTGTAAACATCAGTTAAGTAGCCCAATTTTGTATCTCTACATTAATTATTCATACTTTGAGTTTATTCCAAGCCATGAAACTGTAATCATTTGATTTGTTTTAAAAGTTTCTGTTAAGCAGAGTTGGCTTCTGCCTGCATTCTTCTTCAGTCCTACTCAATGTAGTGGTAATCAATTGGTAGCTATAGATGCAATGTAAACCTAATCGTCATTTAAATAAAACCCTACACCTATCATAAAGATGAAAGATTCTTACAGTTACATTGGTTCTCCTGAAGTTGTATTTCGCTGATGATGACTAAATCTCCGTTCTGTTGTTGGCCTCTCGACTCAAAGACGAGGACGAACTGTTGTCCTTCGACCGTAAAACCGCCAACGTCTCTTCGAAGAGTAAAGAAATCGACGGAAGACATCGGCTTCAGATTGCGATGGAGCAATCTCTCCTCGTATCTGCCGTTGCTCTTCACGTATCCGAGCATGACGCTGAGCTGAGCCAGGGCTTTGAATCGGAGGACGAGACAAGACGTGTTCTCTTTGCTCAGTTGGAATGCAGGAGACATCAGTCTGGCCACCTGTTCACCGACGCCTACCTGTACACCGTTCTGTGAATTCATGTGCAACGCCAGCTGTAGGTCTGCAATGAAACGCCGTTCATGTGCGGATGGATTTATAAACAATTAATATTATCTAGACGACAGACAAAGACAAACTAATTTCTAGATTAGAAAGAATGTACATAAATATCCCAGTAAGCACACAAGCATTAAAAGAAAGTTTAACCAACGTTATTTGATTTTGTTCCAACATTGGTCTGTTTGCTGGCCGGGATGTAGAGAGAGAGAGAGACAGATTCTCTGATATAATTTATTTCAACCTTGGCAGCGATTCGCGGTGATAGAGTGCTCAAGCCATGGTTTCTGCAGTCCCTCTAAGTGTTGCAAAGCAAAAATCGCACCCTGCTTATAGGCACATATTTACCTGTGTTTTTAGGCGTGGAGATTTTGTAAGTGACGATGTACTTTATATTATCCACTTTATCAGAGTCAACATTATAAGCGATCAGCCTCATTGCGATCGTCCTAATCGAGATTTTCTGCGGTCGATTTGATCCCCGGATGATGAGCATCTGTGTTGTCCAGTTGAAATCCTGATCATCATAACTTTGTACCTGAAAGCACCAATTGCTTTACAGGTAGGCCTATATTATATAATATTAACTTAGGACTTCCATAGTGCCGCTATCACAAAACATAATTTGATGGTCGGCTCAAATGAAAACTTTGTCAAAGTCAAATCCTTCACGTCGCAATTCGCTTAGTCAGAGAAATCAGAAGTCAAATTACGGGGATAATCATCACGTGGAAACAGATGAGTTCTAGGTCTATATCTCAACTACAGTGGGGAACTAACAGAACAGACAAAAGTCGTCAGGGTATTCCAATATTCGAACCATTTGGCCGGCCAAATATCTTATATATAGCATATGTGGACAGATTAAGATGAAGTCTGCGAAACTTGATGAAAAGCTACCTCTATGTATTCATTATTGGAAAGATCTATGAAGGAGAACGTGATGGTGATTAATCCTCCGCTGGGAGCTCGAATCATCTCAGTCGGGTAGTTACAATCAGACATCCGGTTGGTCTTGAAGGCGATAAAACCCGTTTGGTACTGATACACCTGAGTACATTTATCCGAATCCAGCTGACCTACAACGACAACACTCCCTATCATAGGCGCAACCACCCTTTAAGGGACCCGTGGGACGCGTCCCCCCAACTTTCGAAAAGGTTGGGACGGCCATGGACGCGTCCTCCCCAACTTTCGAACAGGTTGGGACGGTCCCCTCCAACTTTTGAAAATTGTGAAGCAAACAAGAGCCAAAAATGCACTCCATTTGTTATCAAATGCTCAAAATTAGTCATCGATTTATGGGGCTCCGCCTCCGAAGACCCCGATGGAGGGGGGGGGGAAAACTTACGACGCTTCCCATACCGCCTAGTCGTTAGGAACTTCTTGCCTTCTGCAATCTCTCTCCCTGTGTACCATTAATGCCAGTATACTACAAGGCTCTGGCCTTGGACCTACTGATATTGTCATAGCCATTTCTAAATACAGTAGAAACCGTCTCCCTAAATATGCCGACGATAGCTACTTGCAAGCTGGTCCCTGCTTCCTGCATTGACAGCACTCTTTCTGAACTGAACTTGACCATATCTCTAAGAGAGAAATGGGCAATGGGCATCCATTAGCAATCTTATTAAACCATGCTATGACGAGAGATCTTGAAGGCGATGAAACCCGTTTGGTCTTGATACACCTGGGTACATTTATCTGAATCCAGCTGACCTACAACGACAACACACCCTAACTTAGAATAATGAGTTGCTGAGGCGGTAGAAACTATCTTGTGAGAATTGCTAATTCGACGAGACTACGTGGTTATCGGTGGCCAAAACTCAGATTTCCTTGGGCAAAAATAAAGTTGGCAAAAATGTAACTCCTGTTTCATCTGATATCCATAATTGATAATCGTAACAACCACTTTTTATGCAGACTCTTCAAGAGAAGATCCTGAGAGCCACTACTCTGAATATTCGACTTGTGTGGCTAAAACAGCTTCAAGGTTGATGAACGTTAACCTCGAAAATCAATCGCTATCATTTTCCACAAGAGTAGACGCATACAACAATGTTTATTTAACGCAATCCTTTACTCAGTTATTCAGAGTTCGCAATAACTGATAGCCTTGATAAACATAAGTGAGACCTACTTGCTTGATCTGTAAATTTGTAGGAGAGTGTCAAGTCGGATGTTGTTGAAACCAGAGTATAGCCGCAAGGATCTCCTCTCACAAACGTGCAATTTACAGACGTCGTTTCTAAGCAAGCAGAACATTGAATGCCAACAAGAGATAGGCTATACTCAAGAAACAATATGAATTACGGCTTCGCTAGACCAGCCACAATGGTTATAGCGACTTTTCAGGAGAACTCGTAAATTCTTATGAAGTACATGTATCTAACAACATTTAGCGAAGTATCATTTTCACGCATTTATGCGCATTGGCGTGTATGGATCAGATACTCTCTACTCTCCCAATAACAAATCAACTGCATTTTAGGCCAATCTCTTCCTGTGCTGACTTGAACTGAAATAACTGAAATGAACTCAAACACTGGGCATCTTAATTAGCAGGGTTTTCCGATGCATTTATGATCAATCATATTTTCACTGCACTCCCTTTCTCACTAATAATTGAAGCGGTCCTCATATTGCGGTGGTGTTGGTGGTGGTGTTGGTGGTGGTGGTGATGTTGGTAGTGTTGGTGGTGATGATGATGATCATGATGATGATGATGTTTTGCGCCAGTGGCGACGAGCGGTCCGTTTAGGATTAAATAGATTTGCAGACGAATAACTCGATGACGGATTATATTTCTCTGGCTGAACGTTAATCAATTTCGAGCGTACCGTTCTTACCGTTGTTGGTTAGATTGTAGGCAATCATGCACGGCTCGTTCGTCGAAGCTCGGATGCTATCGACGGCCATAAACGACACGAGGGGGTTTCCAATCGTTGCCTGAAATGCTAGGTAGTACGAACCGTACGGAATACAGATGGTTGCCTGTTGCCAAGAACTGCCTGCACTTGTGCTAGCTTCGAAAAGTATCTGAAGGGGAGTTCTCAACGTTGAAACCTGGTAGAGTTGAAGTAGGGTCCCTTCGTCCGATTGTTTGATTGGCATGTAGTAAGAGAACTGCAGTTGGGTTGACTGAGAGATGGTGATGAGTGGAGAGATCAACTGCATCCTGTCGCCCACTTGGCCTAGGTTCGAGATGAATAGCATGTAATAACCTACCATCAACATATCAAAACACACACTACAAAAACAGATCGCTAATAATTCTCGTTCAGAAACAGAATCTTAACCGAATACAAATCAATTGAAATAAGCTTTAAAAGCAAATCGCAATTCATTGCAACATTCTCGCATGTTTTATCTGAACATTCTCAAATTTGTAAACTTTATATGTCTGAGTTTTAACTTGGAGTTATTTTCTGGATACATAATGATTTTGTCGGTATTTGACGGTATTTGGTAACATGTAATCGAAGCTCGACTGTTATTTTGATAAGTGCGAATTTTTAAGCCACCACGTTGACCCAAATCTTAAGAAACTAACATTATTCCCTTTTTTTCTTAATAGTAGCCTTTGTGTATGTAAGTCGTGAAGCGGTGTGTCTTCCTGCTTGATAAATAAACGAACATATCATCAAGAGGATCATAGGTTTCTCTGAACAGCCCCGTTGTACAGGGTGCGGCCGAAAAAATAACCCATTACGAAAATTGCGATTTCTCGAAAACCGCTGAATATTCTGTTACAAATATTTTCATTCTTATTCGTAACATATTTTTACATATTATTTGAAAATTTTATGTCAGTATCTTTATATTTGTGATCATGACATCAGGCAGAAGAAAGAACTGCATTTTTGCAACTGAACACGGCATTCACAAAATAGGAAATCATATTTTTACATAGAGTAGCCTGCGTTGTGCCATAATTACGTCGTTTCCGCTTTGCAGACGGTGTTTTGTTTACATTTTGAGTAAAATTGCAATTGTAAGAAAACAGTTTTATTCAACATGGGCAAGATATCCGTCTGTTGGTCGAGAGAGCCAAGTTCTCTCCCCACATCATGGTTTATGCAGGTGTCAGCTATGAGGGTAAGGGACGCTTGCATTTCATTGACAAGAAGGCCAAAGTCAATGCTAAGTACTACGTGGAGAATCTTTTGCCTAAGCTTTTCGATGACTGTCTTGGGAAATCAGTTCATTTTGCAGCAAAATGGAGCGCCCGCTCACGGCGCAAAGCTGGCCCAAGATTGGTTAACAAGTCACTGCCCGGACTTCATCGATAAGGATTCATGGCCGCCAAATTCCCCAGATTTGAACCCACTCGACTATGCTGTCTGGGGTGCAATGCTTGAGACCTACAACAAACTTACCACAAAGCCGAAGAACATTCCTGAACTGAAAAATACGCTGCAAATCATCTGGCATGACTTGCCACGTGAGACCATTCAGAAGTCTGTTCTGGGCTTTCGAAAACGTCTGCAAGCTTGCATAAAAGCAAACGGCGGTCACTTCGAACATTCCTTGCACAAAACTTAACACTTGGCCTAATCTTGTCAATAACAATAAGTAACCTTGAACCTTGTTACATTACTGTTTGCGTCGTTACTTTGTTACTTATTGCTGTCAGTAACTGTCTGTTGAAACGAAAATGACATTGTTTCACTTCAGGGTTGCACCATTTTGGTTTTCATGATTCGAATTTCATTAGATTTAGCAAAGCTGTAGATAGATATGTGTCAAATAGACTGGCGAAGTTTTGTAACAAAATATTCAGCGGTTTTCGAGAAATCGCAATTTTCGTAATGGGTTATTTTTTTCGGCCGCACCCTGTATATTTCTTAATCCATCGAAAACTAAATTTTCGCTATTGGGTACTCCACACCAGCTTAAAAAGTTTTGATGATTTAGTTCTCCCTACTAAGACTCAATTCATCTGGTTTGGTACCCCTCAGCAGCTCCATAAACTTGATTTTGTTCTCCTCTCTGAAAAGTTCTCACTCTTCTCTTTCTCGTCAAGTGTACGGTATCTGGGACTCAGAGTGTTATCCTTGATAGCTCACTTACCTTTACCGAGCACATCTCTAATCTCACACGCTCCTCCTATTTTCACTTAAGGCGTCTCAGGGCCATTCGTCGTTCTGTCTCCTCCTTCATCTTCACTACTTTAGTTCATGCTTTTGTATTTTCTCGGATCGACTACTGCAATTCCCTTCTTGTTGGTCTTCCTAAGGTTTGTCTCTCTCCTCTTCAGTCGGTCCTCAACACACCTGCTAGACTGATAGCCCGCCTTCCCCGGTACTCTCACATCTCTACCTTTATGTTTGACGAAACTTTATTGGCTCCCTCTGCATGATCGCATACAATTTAAAATCCTCAATCTGATCTTCAAAGTTCAAAGGGGTCTTGCCCCGAAACATATGGATGGCGTAATACTAAAACCTCATTCAGCTTCCTCTCACCGTCCACTTCGTTTCTGCAATAGACTTGAACTCTTGGTTACCCGTAGTAGAACTGCTATGGCTCAGTCTCGTTCCTTTGCATCAATTGGTCCCTCTCTTTGGAATGCTCTTTCTCCTTCTGTTCGCTCTAAAATTCTATCTGGCAGTCTCTCTTCTTCCTTCGCTTTTCTCAAAACCTGTTTCTTTTTGAGGGGCTTAGCACACTGGGAGCGCTTCTGAACGGTTCACCATACGAGAGCGCTTTACAAATGCTTAAATACGATACGATACGATAGGTGATTCACATGTTGTGTTGACTGATTCTGCTCCTGAATACGAAGTTGTCTTTGAATCCACTATGTCTCTCAAGTACTTTGTCGGAAGTACTATTTTGGCCTCCTCTCGGGGCGCACTGGGCAGCTTGAGCACGTGCTGCCTGCAACTGCTAGCCTTGTTAGTGGTAGGCCTACTTCAAATCTAACCATGTTTCACATTGCATGCGTAACGTGCTCTATTGGCTGCCTGATTCCCAGCGCATTGAATTTAGGATTTTGGCTTGGATCTGGCGGTGCCAGTTAGGGAACGCCCCTTGCCTATTAATGAGACTTTGTTGCCCCACCTCATTTTTGGCTGTCGGTAGAAATCTTCGTTCTGCATCTCGAGGTGAACTTGCTCCCTTTCCATCATCGATACTTCCATTGTCCACTTCAAGCTTGATCATTGCGATTCCCTTTTCATAGACCCTTAAGCCACCCAAATTAATCGTCTACAAATCATTCAAAATTCCCTCACCCAATCTTCACCAGAATACCCAAACATCACCATGTCACTTCCGTCCTTAAATCACTCCACTTGTTGAAAATCTCTTCGCTAACCTACAACTCATTACAATATCCCAGCAAAAGTACCTTCACGACCTCCTTGCCATCCAGCCACTTCATTCTACCCGATCTCCCTCCTATCTCACTCTGTGCCGTCTCCCAGTTACTACTCGTCTCAAGTTCTCCAACTGACCCATATCCCACACTGCGCCTCGATTTGGAACGAACTTCCCTCTGATTCCGCATATTCTCAGTTCCTCCACCAGTACCGCCACTCATCCATCGTCATCTACCTCAGGCTCCTCTACTTATCACCCCAAAGGGTTTTCATTCCAAATTGAAGTCTCACCTCTTCACGAATTCCCATATCCGAATCCATCCGCTCTTCTGCCTTACCAGCTCTCTAGTCCTCAACTAATCCCGCCTTAGCAGCTGCTCTATCTCCTCTCTCTGGTCTCTGGCAACCGGACTTGGACCTCCACTGGACATCGATCTCAGGACAACCTCTCTGATACGACGCAGAGCTCATGAATAAGATGGTGCACTACTCTTAGCCTTAAAATAGTGTTTTAATACTTTAACGACGATCTGCATTGGTTTCCTGTCGCTTTTAGTAGGCCACAATCTCGTCATTTAAAAAGCAAATAAATAAATCGCTTCTTTACTATTAACAGTTGCACTTGATTGCTGCAAGTGGTATTAGAATAAGTGAGATCGAAACAAAAGAAACCGACGAACCGTTGAGGGATCCACTGGCATCTGCTATTGGTCCCTGGAAGCTGATGTCACCCGTGTCGCTGGCTTTTCTACGCTCCCAAGACAGACGACCCACTCGCGGGGTTTCATATCCACACAAGTAAGGGTCCTCAAAGTCACAGCTAACACTTCTCTTCTTCGCTGAAATCAGATCGAACCTGACAACTTATGTACAAATATTCTGCACATGTCTACACGTACTTGCAACGCCGAAGACCTTTTAAATTTAAATGTCAAAGAAAGTATAATCTACAGAAGGAAAGTTATGCTACCATTTCAACGTTCACAGTTACACACACACACACACACACACACCCACACACACACACACACACACACACACACACACACACACACACACACACACACACACACACACACACACACACACACACACACACACACACACACACACACACACACACACACACACACACACACACACACACACACACAAACACACACACACAAACACACACACACAAACACACACACACACAAACACACACACAAACACACACACACACACACACTCATACATGAGCTTTCAGTTACTATATTTGACTGATATATTTGCTCATAGGTTGCTCAAATTAAGAGTCGATGCTGACTTTTTTAAATGATACCTTACTGAACAAGTTTCTTGCGTTTCGTACCGATTGTCATCTCAATAGATTGAATTTTAAGTTACCGCAGATATCCAGGTCTTCGTCGCTTCCATCACTGCATTCGGAAATTCCGTTGCACGTCATTTCCATCGGAAGACACATCCCAACCTCACACCGAAAGTAACTATTCGCTCGGCACCCTGACAAGACCAACAGAAAAACTTACTGTGTTTCACATGCGACCAAATCTATTTGGTATCGGCAAGTAGAGAGACAGAGCTACAACTGTAATAATCCGACCTCGAAATTCTGAAACTAACGGTGCGGCCTAGTAACACAAGTCAACAAGGTTTTGGTAACATGAACTATGCTGGCTGCCTTTTACTCATTTTTGGCTGCTAATTTCAGATCTGGGCTCTAAAAAAGACCACCACGTCACAGTTTCTGTTTACATGTCATGGTTAGTCAAATAAATGCCATTTTTGTAGAGATTCTTTAATTGGTCATAATTTTTATTATAAAAAGTTTTTATAACATGAACTATGTTGGCTGCCTTTTAATCATTTTTGGCTGTTGATTTCAGGTCTGGGCTGTAAAAATGGCCAGCACGTCAACTTTTTTGTTATAGGTCATTTTTAGTCAAATAAATGTCATTTTTGTAGAGATTCTTTATTTTCTCATAATTATTATAAAAAGTTTTTTATAACGTGAACTGTGTTGGCTGCCTTTTATTCATTTTTGTCTGCAGATTTCAGATCTGGCTGTAAAATGCCATCATGTCACATTTTTATGTTATAGGCCATTTTTGTGTCAAATAAATGTCATTTTCGTAGAGATTCTTTAATTGCTATGGTTGCCAGCACTTCTTACATATTCCTGACAGGAAGTGGGATAGAGCACATCACTTAACCTAATTTATGTACGGTTGTGTAACTTGTGTTGTGAAAACATTGACTATTAGTTTCATAGTCAATTTCAATGTGAAAATTGAAAAAGGACAGCGATGTGGGTTTATTAATTAACCATATAAATTTTGCTATGTGTTGACATTATTTTAATATTTGACAGTCGTTGTTTAACAAAAACTGCGAAGTAAGCCTACTACTTAGATCTATATGTTGGCTGCATGTTGGTGATCAAGACAATAAGTGGGATTTTCTTGTGTGCTGCATTGCACATAGGAGTAGAAGGCTGGAGTCAGAGGGGCAAGCGCCTCAAATGTTGGGTACTCATGATTTTTGGTCAAGTAGGCGCCAGGAAAAAAGCTGTACAAGTAATATCTTGCCCCACCACCACAGAAATTTTCCTACTCCTATGGCACTGCATGCTACGTTGGCCTTACTGAATAGGCGAAAGGTAAGAAGGTATCTTTATTGGTCCGAAGATTAGGAAGCTACTGAATGATACTGACTTTGAAGAAATATTGCATTGAAAGGAGCATACTGCATGGAAATCATTTACATGTGTGGTCACTGGTCAAGAGTTCCCTGGGACCCTAAAGAGAAAACTATCGTCAGTTCATTTGAGATTTTCTCGCCAACTATGAAAAGCTTGACTGCAGGTGTCTTTAAAGATTCCCTTCTTGCATTCGCATCTTGTCTTCTTTCACAAGAACTTAGAGCAATCGGCGATGAGCAGGGTGAAAGATTTCACAAGGATATCCGAACCATGGAGCAGAGGTACTAAGACAGATGGAATCGTGCCATGACAGGCGACTGATGCTTCTTTTTGCAGAGAGATGACACCTCAACATATAAAAGGAAGATATGAACAGCTGGCAGGTGTAACCGTGCAAACGAGTAATCTTTTTTCATGTTTTTCATTGTAATTATTGAAAATGTGGATATGTCAACTTTAAAATAGTCTGTAACATGATGTTTGTAAAACAAATTACGAAAAAATGCAATTTCATGAGAGCAATCATAATGATTGTAACTCTTTGGATACCCATATTTTTATTGTTTATAGCTATATCATAAGGCCTATAACAAAAAAGGTACGTGCTGCGGGATTTTAATGACCGTATTTGGATTCAGCACCCCCAAATTATGATAAAAACAGCCATTTGACCAATGCTCGAAAAAAGTTTTTATTTGTTGACCAGTGTAATTATTACTCAATTACAGCCCCTTTTCTGGTGTACTTAAAACGTGCAATATGTGAGGAACTTAAAAGCGCTATATTAAGGCTCTTGGTATATACACGCATTACATACGTACCTGAAGTAAGCTTACTTACTAGAACCATATAAGTCGTTTGCCATCACACAAACTACCTTCTCCCTATTTGTGAGACACCGTATCCCATTGGCTAGAGCGCTTGCCTTATGAAGCAGAGTGTTCTAGACGACTCCTCTGAGACGGTTACCTCGGGCAAGAGTTGCTCAGCGCCGTCGATTGATGCTTGGTTCAATAGATGGCGGCGCTTAACAAACGATTAATAATAATGACAATTAATCAATGGTTCCCCACTTTTCCAGCAACCCAATTGTGTGACCATTACTGCTTTTTGACACATGAACACGTGATAAGGAGGGATGGGCGCCTCGGAATGGCTGTCACACGCAGAGATTACATCGATGTTTTGCGTAATTTCGGGGTCTTCAAGGGACAGCAGTCGCGTATATATACTCTCGGATAGTCAAGGCCTGACTTACACATCCGTTCTGATGTGATTTTTGGATAAATCAACGGACATAATTTGGACAAATTTCACAAAACTTTGAACAAACTGTTGACGTTTCTTTCTCGCATGGGAGTTAATGAACCGCAACGGAGGCTACGCTGTTAACGTACACATATACCACCCGCGGAGGGCATAGCCACCAGATACACATACACTAGGATCACTTTGTACGCACTTAGATGTCGGAAACCTCGAGGCAGAACGATCGCGCGAGACGAGAAAGTAAACAAAGTGCTCACCAATTTACATCAACTTAAACTGCTCCGATACAGAGGTGGCAGAGCGCACGCAGACGGAGACCGATAGAGAAAGTCATCACCAAGAAATCTCTACCTTACAGGAGCAAAGCTAAAGCCAAACGGGATCAAAGACAACTGATTGAGCTTACCTCAGACCAACCACCACCGAAACAAAACCCAACTGACTTTCCATCAATCATATACATCGTTAATGCGAAATCGCTTGGGAAAGACCATGCACTTGACCAACTCACCGCTGAACTCCTGGGATACGACCGCAGACATTGCCATTGTAACTGAAACCCACCTTAAGAATCATCACGAAGAAAGGATCTGTGCAATCAGCAACTACCAGACCTTCAGACGGGACCGATCTAGCAGAAGGGGTGCTGGAGTAGCCATCTACATCCGACGGAACTACGAGGTGGTAACCTGCAAACCCACTGGCGACCAAGCGGACTTTGAGCTTCTATGGGTAAGACAGTAAGACTTAAAGTAACCAGCGGCTCGATGCTAATCGGAGGCCTTTACCACCACCCCCTAAACCCATATATGATACAGCAGCGCTAATAGACTTTGTCGAAAGCTCTTTAGAGGAACTGCTAGAGGCAGAAGGTGATGCAAGAGTAATCTTAGGAGGCGATTTTAATCAGCTGGACATCAACGAGCTTACAAGTCGTTTGGGACTGACTCCACTTGTTACTCTACCAACACGTGGCAACCACATACTGGTTATGCTCATGATGTCAGTACCTGATGCCTACAAAATCAAAGTAATAAACTCGGCTGTGACAACGGATCACAAAGCAATTGCCTACTTCAGCGGCGTGATAAGAGACCTGACCAAAACATCAATGACGAAACAGTACAGGAGAAGAACACCTGACCAACATGCCTCACTGCTTCGAGATCTGAGCAGTTTCAACACGAGCTACCTAGTCGATATAAGAGATCTTCAGGTTTCGGAATACGGTATTAATATCAGTTTTTCTGAAAACTGAAACTGCACGAAATCATTATGGCAGAATGTCAACCGGCTAACTCAAAGATCCAGCAGTCCCATATCAAAATTTGGAGGTCACTCAACGACCAAGGTCAAACGACCACTACATCAGTAGGTAAGGAACTCGTTATTAATATCCGTTTTGGCTAACAGACTACCAGTTTTTCTGAAAACTGGAAACTTCTTTTCAAGGGTAATATCAGTTTTGGAGGTCAAGGGTCAAATGACCGCCTCGGGCAAAACAGACACCCATTAAACTTGGCCAAGGGTTGCACTTCTTGGGTGGGGCGTACGTGTGCCTACCCCTCCCCTTCCAAAGTGGCAATTATTTTTGGGTGTGAGCCACAGCCGGTACCTACATCAAATTTAGACCCCTTTGGGTGTGAGCCACAGCAGCTGCCTACATCAAATTTAGACCCCTCCATTGGCGCTACAAGGGCTTTGAATATTCCCTAAACACAAATTGAGAGATTTTTGTAATACACGCAATCAACATGCATATTGTTTTGGGCCTTTCACTCACATAGCCTCATAGACAATCTTAGCCATTTACACTATAGGCCACTGCTTTTTGGAGTTTCTACAGGCATCCAATGAGCTTGCAACTCTGTGAATTATAGAATAAGGGCTTCATTAGGGATTGACGTCACACTCACACATACTATCGACTATCTTTCATTGTCTATAATAATCTATCTACCAAACACGAAAAGACCTGAATTTAATCAATCTTTTATTGAAGCGAAACACAACATCAGTACAAATAAACTGCATTAAGATGAGTTTAAGCCATGTAAATTCGTACTGTTCCGAGAACTCTAGCATCACACAATGGACAATTATCCAAAATGTCAGCACATTTTTCACAAGTTACAACATGAGTGCAAGGCAATGCCAGAATTTCTACACTATTCATTTTGCAATTTCTACAAATCACAGACGTCTTAAACTTTTCATTCGCCATCTTAAGACGTGATAGACGAAGCTCTCTCGAGTTCTCTTCGTTTCCTTCGACTTCTGGTGTACAAATTTCACACAGACAGTGATAATTTCCACACACATCAAACTGACAGCACTGAATACGACTCGTTTCTTTCGACGGAGATGGCGTTAATATGTGCTCTTCACTCCCATCGACTTCGTCTACACCGCTTTGGCAATCATCGTTCGATGGCTGCTCAAACATCTGACTAAGCTCCTCCTTGACATGCTTAAAACACATTTTCGTGTAACGACGTTGACCACTCGACGTATAATGACCACCGGCTTCTGAAATTTCACATTTAAATGCATCAACGGTTATAAGTCTTATACTGATATGACTGAGCGGAAGAGCTCAACCTTTAGTTTGTATTTCTCATTCTGCTTATATAAATCGAACATGTTATAACTTTCTATCAGTTTCTACAATGGACGTCAGTTGGACACATCCTTTCTCGGCTATAGTTAGTGGCCCCTCGGGCTGCGGCAAAACGCAATTTACTCTGCGTTTTATAGATCATTTGCCTCATATGGTGAAGCCGACAATCCATAAAGTAATGTGGTGCTATGGCATCTATCAAGAAATTTTTGATAAGTATCCACAAATTCAGTTTCACGAGGGACTTCCAGATTTGAATATTTTCGATGGAAAAGAGAGCACTCTTCTTGTGCTGGATGATTTAATGGCTGAGACGGACCAGCGTGTAACCATGCTATTCACGAAAATCAGTCACCATAGAAATGTTTCTATATTATACCTCACTCAAAATCTATTTTATAACAACAAACATATGAGAACGATAAGTTTGAATGCACATTATCTAGTTCTTTTCAAGAATGTTAGAGATTCAACGCAAGTTGCAAATTTGGCCAGACAGATGTTTCCTGGAAAATCACAATTTATGATAGAAGCATTTGCAGATGCGACTATGGTGCCCTTTGGCTATCTTCTAGTCGATCTGACAGCTGCATCAGACGAGAGATGTAGATTGAGAACCAATATATTCCCAGGCGAAACGCATTATGTCTACATGAGGAAATGAATATAAGACCACGTAAATCTTCGTCACGTCATTCACTGCAAAAATGTCAACAAGGCTGATGAAGAATTTTCTAGAGTTGAAGCTGCTTAAAGAAGCTTCGCCCAAAATGCGGAAAAAGATTATGAAGAATTGCAAACAGACTCTCTTGTGTTGTCTTTGCGAATGCGCGCTCAACGTCTTAAAAGGGAATGTTCCGTTGAAGGAAGCTCAGAAGACTAGACTGAGTCGATTCAAACAGAAGCTCAGAAAATTAACTTCTAAGAAAACTCGTCAGAAGATTAAGAGACGAATCGTACAATCTGGTGGTTTCTTAGGTGCGCTGCTAACACCCGTGCTTTCCTTCCTCGGTACTCTGCTAAGCAACAAAATATAGTATGGAGCACACGAAAAAGATGGTTTTAGTCGAACCGCGACAAATTGAGAAATGGAAGGAAACTATGCTAGATAAAACCCTATCGAAATTAGACGGAGAAATGTACGAGATACTTCATCGGAACATTGCAGACGATGATAAAGCAAAATTGTACTCGAACAGTTTAAGTCGCTATTTGAATCTGGATAAACCTAACGTTATAACCAAGTTCGAATCTGGGGATGCCGCCGCCGCCGCCGCCGCCGCCCAGGGTGCTAAACCACCAGCAGTCGACTATTCGAGACTTATAGAACACGAAGTGTTGGAATCGGTTCCAAAGAAATGGAAAAGTCTGGCTTCTAGGTTGTTAACTCACATGAATGTCAATCCTGATATTCGTTGGAACTCAAAGGGAGAACTCGTTTTGAAGAATGCGACGATTCCAAAGACGCATGCTGTGGACTTGGTCAACGATCTGCTCAGAAAAAGAACGACGTCTTCGCTTCCAACCGGTTGGAGACAGCTCGCCGACGCTTTGAAAGACTCAAATATCCCTCACGAACTAATCGGTAACCAAGATCGTTGGGCATATATTAATGCTTCCACAGAAGAAACTCCACCAGTTACACCGAGTCGTAAACGAGAAAGGCTAGAAAGTCTACCAAAGTGGGTACACTACTGATGGAATCGTATTTCGATCCTAAGCAAGCTGGTAGTTTCGGTGGAGTTGCGACGTTTCAAAGACACGTTAATGGAGAATTTAAAAATAAGGATATTAAAACTTGGTTGCGCGAGCAAGACGCTTACACCTTACATAAACCTGTAAGATTAAATTTTAGACGACGAAGAACTTTTACCGTTGGTATAGACGACTTGTGGCAGGCCGATCTTGTAGATCTTTCTGCATTGTCAAAACATAATGATGGCAATAAATATATATTAACCTGTATAGATGTTTTTTCCAAGTACGCATGGGCGATTCCGTTGAAAACAAAGGGTGGTACAGAGTTGACGGATGCCTTTAAGTCGTTTCTTGTAGATAGACACCCTGCTCATTTACAGACAGATAAAGGAACAGAGTTTCTCAATAGAAATTTTCAATCCATGCTGCGCGATAAAGCCATTCGCTTTTACACTAGCGAAAATGACGATATAAAGGCTTCTATAGTTGAAAGATTTAATCGAACGCTTAAAACGAAAATGTGGAAATATTTTACTCACACGAATACCTATCGCTATGTCAGCGTTTTACAAGACTTGCTACTTTCATACAACAACACTTATCACCGTAGCATTGGTATGGCGCCCAGTCGTGTGACTATGGAAAATGAAGCCCTTATAAGAACACGCTTGTATGGTGAAAAGAAACGACCTGCAAAGTGGAGATATAGCGTGGGTGATAAGGTACGAATTTGTAAAGCTAGAATTGCATTCAAGAAGGGATACTTACCGAGCTGGTCGGAAGAAATTTTCGTAATCATTGCTCGAATACCCACCGATCCCATAACATATGAACTGCGTGATCTAAACGGTGAGACGTTAAAGGGTAAATTCTACGAACCCGAGCTGCAACAGATTTTGAAAAAAGACGACGTTTACAAAATAGAAAGAGTTTTAAAGAGTCGCAAGCGCGCCGGCCAAACCGAATATTTCGTAAAGTGGAAGGGTTACGACAACAATTTCAACTCGTGGACATCTGATATATTCGATCTGTAGTCGTTCACGAGTTCAGTTTCGTAAAGTATATCGTGTATATAGGGTCGTTTCTCTCAAGCTATAGAATGGCGCATTTTTACCTTACGTTGCCTAGTAACAGCTCTATGCTTTACTATCCCAATAACACTCTTACACATTATACGACGAGATTAGCGAATGCAATATCGTTGACTGGTGAATGGGAGGTTGGTTTGGTGGAAATTCAATATCAACATAGCTGGTCTAATTTAGAAAAAATGGAAGGTAGATTTACTTATTTACAAATGGGCAAAAGTGTCGATGATAAACCACGAAGTTCTATGACTAGGACACTGCGTCTATCGCCTGGATATTACGAAACCCCCTCTGATTTAGTAGATTCGATAAATGTCCTTATAAAAGAAGCAGCCTGTGGAGGCAAATATGAATCGTATCCAAGGTTCACGTATAATCCTATAACGAAGCGTCTCAATGCAGATTTATCAGCAATGTCACGTGTAAATTTCTCTCCAACATTATGCTCTATGTTGGGTATCGGTGGTCGTCAGAACCCAATTGAAAACGAAGATGATAGCAATTGGGATTGGAAAGGTACAAACGCATGCGACATCAATCGTGGTTTTTCTTCCATGTACGTCTATTGCAATGTCTTAGAGCACGTTTCAGTCGGTGATACAAAAGCTCCGTTACTTCGCATCGTTCGCGTAACTGAAAAAGGTGGTCAGACTGTGAATACGATATACGAAAAACCTCTATATGTCCCACTACAGCTGAAAACATTTGACTCCTTAGAAATTGATATAAGAAGCGACACTGGCAATCCAATTCCATTTGAATACGGGAAGGTGATTGTGACACTACATTTCAGACGCTGCAAAATACCATATCATCTACAATGAAAAAACAATTTTGTTGCGATGCGAGTAGACTCGACTATGAAGATTATTATTTGAATCAGAGCGGTAACGGAATGTCCGTGTTCCAAGGTGCTCGCATGCAACGCGGACATGGTTTGGGAAGTTTTCTGAGCGGTCTTTTCAGAAACGCTTGGCCGCTCATTCAAACCGGTGCCAAGGCTTTTGGAAAACAATTTCTGAGAACGGGTTTGCAGATTGCCAATGATGTTGTAGAGGGACAAGAACTTAAAGAGTCGAGCAAAAGACGTATTCCTGAAGGTATAAAAGCATTCACATCGTCTAGCGATTTCACTAACCAGAGCGGCAGTGGTAGGAAGAGACGAAAAAGATCTCTTAAGAGAATTACTAAAAGAGTAAAGCACGACATATTCGGTGAGATCTAACAACCATGGCTTTCGTTCATCCTCAGTCTTGCGAATGCACAAAGAGTGAATTGGATCTCTTTGTTGTACCACCAACGCAGACCAGTATAGAGAGCGGCACATTTGTAGAATATAACCCAATAGCTACTATTTCTCAAGGAAATCCTATAGAATTTAGTATAACTGGAGCTGGACAAGACTATATAGACTTGTCAAATTCGCAGTTGTATGTTAGAGCTCAGATCGTAAAAGCAAACAACGATGCTGTTGATGCCGGCGACAACGTTGGTCCAGTTAACCTGCTCTTACACAGTCTGTTTTCCGAAGTCGACATTACCTTAAACGACACGCTTGTCACGGACTCGAACAATACGTATGCATATCGCAGCTACTTGGAAACTGTTCTAAGCTATGGAGATGCGGCTAAAAGTTCGCAATTGACATCGGCTTTGTATTACAAAGATGTTGCCACTCATTTTGAAGAAGCCAATCCACACGATGCTAACGGTGTAAATACCGGATTCAGGAAACGCAGCGCATTGGCCAACGAAGGAAACATTGTTGAAATGTTGGGATGTATACATAGTGATCTATTCTTCCAAGATCGCTTCCTTCCTAATGACGTCAATATAAAGATACGTCTCGTCCGAAATAAAGATGCATTTTGCTTGATGTCTTCTGTCCAAGGAGCTGCATTTAAAGTTCGAATTTTGGAATGCAAGTTGTACATTAGAAAAGTTAAACTGAGTCCGTCAGTGTTTCTTGCGCACGCGAAAGCACTCGAAGCCGGCAACGTGAAATTCCCCATTCGCCGAGGCGTTTGTAAAACATTTACCATACCCAGAGGCAATCTCGATGCCACTCAAGAATGTCTCTTCTCTGGCCAATTACCCACTCGACTCGTTATAGGATGTGTTGACAATGACGCGTTTAACGGGAGCTACACAAAGAATCCATTCAACTTTAAACATATGAATCTGTCACAGTTAAAAGTGTACTTGGATGGTCAACAGCAATCAGTGAAGCCATTGGAATTAAATTTCGCTAATAATCAATTTATAAACGCCTATGCTTCGTTGTTCATGGGAACTGGAAAGTGGATGCGAGACGAAGGCAACCAAATAACAAGAGAGGACTTTCCAGGAGGATACGCTCTTTACGCATTCGATCTAACAGCCGACCTAGCCGAAGGTGGCCATTTCAACCTGCTCAAGCAAGGAAATATTCGATTGGATCTGAAATTTGCGCAAGCTCTGGCGAGTACGATTAATGTCATCGCATTCGCAGAGTTTGAGAATATCTTGGAAATCGACCGCTCGAGAAACGTGCTTTTCGATTACAAGAATTGAAAATGAATGGCAGCAGAATAGAGAAGATACTTCAGAAAGATGCAAAGTGTAGAGCAATGTTCTTGGGCGTGTTTGCGAGCGATAGATTACCTAAAACATTTGACAAAAGCAAACCGGCTCTAATCGTTTGTAATACCGACCCACACGACAAACCTGGACAACATTGGATCGTATTGTACATTGAAGATTCTACATACGGCGAATACTTTGATTCGTTTGGAGAACCACCTGAAGCGCCATTCAGAACGTTTTTACACAGACATTGCGCTCGTTGGACTTATACGGATAGAAATTTGCAAAGCGTAGTCAGTCGATTCTGTGGACACTATTGTATATTCTATTGCATTCATAGAGCTAGAAACAAAACAGTTAATGCCATTGCAAATATGTTAACTTTGGACACTGGTCTTAACGACTATCTGGTTCATAATTTTGTGTGTAACACTTTAATGTACTGATGTTGTGTTTCGCTTCAATAAAGATTGATTAAATTCATGTCTTTTCGTGTTTGAAAGATAGATTATTATAGAGATTGAAAGAGAGCCGATAGTGTGTGTGACGTCAAACCCTAATGAGCCCCTTATTCTATAATTCACAGAGTTGCAAGCTCATTGGATGCGTGTAGAAACTCCAAAAGCAGTGGCCTATAGTGTAAATGGCTAAGATTGTCTATGAGGCTATGTGAGTGAAAGGCCCAAAACAATATGCATGTTGATTGCGTGTATTACAAAAACCTCTCAATTTGTGTTTAGGGAATATTCAAAGCCCTTGTAGCGCCAATGGAGGGGTCTAAATTTGATGTAGGCAGCTGCTGTGGCTCACACCCAAAGGGGTCTAAATTTGATGTAGGCACCTGCTGTGGCTCACACCCAAAAATAATTGCCACTTTGGAAGGGGAGGGGTAGGCACACGTTGCAATGGAAGGGGAGGGGGAGGCCACACGCCCCCTACGCCCTTGGCCAAGTTTAATGTGTGTCTGCCCGAGGCGGTCACCCTTGAAAAGAACTTTGCCCAGGTTTAATGGCCGTCTGTTTTGCCTGAGGCGGTCGTGCTGACCTTTGACCTCCAAAACTGATATTACTTCTCCTCTGGCCCAGCGAATCAGCAGTTTTCGTTTCAGTTTTCAGAAAAACTGATATTAATACCGTATTCCGAAACACAGAGGGCACATCATACATTGAACCTAAGCATGGCAAACCATATAGACAAGATTGTAGCCACAAGTTCCTCTTCATTGTATGCCTCGAGCGTACTTCGCTCGCACGGACTCCAACCGGCAGCACTTCACGACATCACCATGGCAACAACCGTGGCGCATATCATCTACGCCTCTCCGGCATGGTGGGGTTACACCAACAAGAAAGACAGAGACAAGATCGACCATCTGTTTAAGAGAATGATCCGTTGCGGTTTTCTGCCTACCACCGCTGAAGGGGCCGCTCAGCTAGCTGTCCATGAAGTCGGACAATAGGTTCATTCAAGCTATCATAAGAGAACCTTACCATGTTCTCTGAAATTTACTCCCCCCACCACGCAATAGTGGACATAACCTCCGAGCAAGGACGCATAACTTTACGCTACCTGAAAAGATGATAGTAATTTAATTTACATTTCCCGCATCCTGTATAAGAACACCTACTGATTTAGTTTATACTACTCCCACAGAAGCCTCGAACCATTTGTAGAAGATGGGTTTGTGTCAGCTTTTAAATTTCAATAAACGACTAAAACGAGTATTGTATTGTATTGTATTGTATGAACATGTAGTTTAATACTAGTAAAAATAACACACTTATAGTGTGAGGCCTTGACTTTAAAAGATGGTGTCACAAATCAACGTATATGGAATGAATGGTAGCCATTAAGAACCTCTTGAAAAAAAGGACCTAGAGGTAAATAAAGTAATCAGCGCATGTTTCACCAACCGCAGTATTTGATGTCACAGGGTGCCAGTCGGGTTTCAATGGCTGAAGATGCGACGGTGGTAGCGACGAGACAGGAAGGCTGAGACCAGGCCGAGAGTCCGAGGATGTTCCTGCAGTAGTTTCGACTGTCTTTGATATTGACCTCGGGCAGTTGGGGTCCATAATCACTTCCTACTTCTGCCCACAGCAGACAAGACTCACCCGAAGCAGATCGACTCATCGTCCCAAAGTAACCGCTGCCCATCGGATTAACACGACATTCGCGCTCAGCATCTAGCACAAACGGGCGAAAAGATGCTGAAATGTGTATTTAATTGCATCGTATGAAAATTAATGCAATCAAACAATCAGAAAATTCCTCCAAAACGAATAAAATTGCACAAATCAATCCTTTTCTACGTCAGGTTTTAGATCTTGATAAGCTTTATCTAGAAACTGTTCTCGCGACTGTTCTCTTTAGCCGGGGTTGAGTCGGGAGCGCTTCTGAATAGATAATCTTTAAGGGGCGCTATATAAATCTCTGAAATGAAATGAATGAATGAATGAATGAATTATTTTATGGGTCTGCCAACACTGACAACTCAACACATCAACCGCCTAACAAAACTTAGAAAGTGACACCGCTAAATATAGGCAGTCGATAATGGAAACCGTTTACAGGGTTTGGCTGGGTATTGTTACAATTACCTTGAGCTGCATTAATTAAAGCTTAGGCTGAATAGACCTAACGTAGTTGTTACCAAATTTCTCGCATCCTTGTACGATGATGTCATCAACAGCCAATCCGGTGTAGCTGACACCTCCCCTCCTTCCCTCAATGACGATCTGATAGACTCCGCTGGGCAACTGAGTGAATATACGATTCCATCCGTCCACTGGCTGTCCGAAGGTTCTTGCGACCGTCTGTTCCGACTTCTCTTCAGAGACGACGATGATTGACAGGACAGAAACATCAACGGACTCATCCATCCAGTAGAAGAGTTCAACGCACTGACCGGTTGTGTTCATGTAAGGCGACTGAAGGCGAGCAAAGTAACCGAGACGCTGGTCGCTCGTTAGCATCAGCAGAAAATGACCGCTCTCTGCAACAACACACAGACACGTCTCAGTATCACCGACAGAGTCCCTTGATTGAAGTTTTCCCGGAGAAAAGACTTTTAATATCAAAATGAAGCAGAGAGGAAAGCCTTGGATATATCACACTTGTAACATTATTGAAACACTTTCCGCAGCATGTTTTTAGCGAGTTTCATTATATTATTTCATCACTCTTGTTTGACTCAACAATGCGTACTGAAACTTCTGGAGCACTGCTGCTAAACAGAAGATCTGAGCGCAAAGAATCTCTATATTAAAAATGTTAAGACCAGATGTCTTGGTTTAAATGGCCGAAGTAGGCTATTACTCTGCTGCAAGTTTTAAGACAGTAATTTCGACCATTCACCAGACCATTAAGCTACCTTTTAAATAAAGGGAAATCATTAAACTCTCTGAATGTGGAAAAACAATGTGGAAAAAGTCAACATCCACCTAAAAGCTAAGACTACCATTTATACTCTGCCTTCGTTCTTCCGCCCACTCTCGGGTCTGCCAATGTGTTCTCTTCTAGTGGAGCGTACAGTGCCTACCACTACCCACTTGCTTCGTAGACACCCATCAACCAATGTACCTCCATAATAAATATGCCTTCCGGCCAACCGCTTCGCCCACTGCCGCTTTATTGACTATACTCACGCTTATGATCTACTTAAAAGTAACGAGCATGTTGTAATCATATCGATTGATTATTTTAAAGCATTTGATTCCATCAAATACTTACTAACCAACTTACTATAGCAGATTTGGACATCATTGTTTGTATCTACCCACATGGCAGGAAAAACTCGACTCACTTCAAAGGAGTTACATCTGCAGACATAGTCATCAACGCTAGCGTCATCTCTAGAATCAACTTTCTAAATATAACGCAACAAGTGCTCCCTCTCGACGCAACCATCCACTTCTGGTGTCTCTCGAACAACATTCATTAGGGCCAAGGGAGTTCTTATAGGCGAGAAATTATCAAGAGCAGACCATTTTAACAAGATCATCCGCTCTGGTTCTGCCTCACTGTATTCTACTATGCCATAGGAACCTCAAGGCACATGGGACCTCCGTGAAAGATTTCCAAACGATCACGAGAGATACTCTCATAAATCGCACGATGTATGCCTCTCCCGCACGGTTAGGCCTAGTGAGTGGAGTCGAGAAAGCCTGCCTCGACTGCTTCATGAACAGGCTCAGGCGTACCGGAATTTGCATCCTGATGCTCCGACGCCTGAAACGTTAGCCCAAGCGTCAGACGCCGCTCTGTCCAGAGCAGTTCAATACATTCAGCTACACGTCCTCCGCGGCCTCTGCCCAGTCCAGCGATAGCCATTACATAACTCTCTACAAAGGGCACACAACTTCACCCTCAGCGATAAAGACTCGATGAACTGTATGTATACCACGAATGTTATTAATATAAGAACATAATTATTATATGCTAACATATTCAACCATGTAGCCATACTGTAAACTGTTTCTGTTCACTTACAGCGTTTGCCTGTTGTATCATGGGACAAATCCAAACGAATATAAATATATACATGTACAATTGTACATACCTAAGTTGAGAGTGTTGTCGAAGGTGATCGTTGTCAGCATATAGGGTTGTGCCAAAGTCCAGGTCTCGGTGGCTGTCGTATCGTAGACCAGAGGACAAAGGTCGTCTTCGAAATTGCAGAAGAATTCAGGTGTCTCTAGAATTACCAAAGAGGAACAAAATGATTATCGCTTCTCCTGTCTTCACTGGTGTGATTGTTATCTCTTTCAATTGTACAGGAGTGTGGCTCAAAAGTTTACACGATCTTATCAGTGTCCATTTATATCAAATTTCAATCAAACGAACCAATGAGAATATCCGGCATTCTAATAGAAAGCTAATGTATCGATCTCACCCACGTCTGCCTTGGCTTTTGGAACATACTCTGCATAAGTATTGCAATAATAAAATCTATTTAAAAAACTGCAGCATGAATTCCTTTAAGAACATTAACAAGAAAGCTTGCTTGTCATGTTAAGCATAGGTGGTGATTGCTGACATTTATTTGCAAACGAGGCTATTACATGGCCACTGTCTTCGGTCCTCCACTTCTTCAACAGAAGAAGTGGAGGACCGCGTCTGGCAAGAATGGAAATAGCGATGCCAATCAGGTCGTTAACCACAGAAGTCCTAGCAGCCACGAGTATGAAGTGTCAGCGACTTCATTTCTTAGCCTCTGCATGAGAAGGCCAATCTCCCTTCGCCGTCACATCTTCCCACCAACAGTGTATGGTCAGTTTACTCATTATTGCTGAGTTTGCTATACAATTTGTCTAGTAAGAGTGCGAATAAATTAGACTTTCTTACTGAGGCATCGTTTTCGTCTATAGAGTTCTACTCTGTTGTCGTTGGCTGAGCAGTTAACAGGAGCAACAGCAGCCGAGTCGGATGCAGTGGAGCGTGGAAGCCATTCGCCCGTGTAGGCGCTGAGGATGCAAGTGCGATCGATTCGGTTGAAGAGGAACGAGCTGCATTTTGTATCGTAGATATTCGAACACAGACTCCGACAGACAGATCGCGTTGCTTCTCCCACGAGAATGTTGCTCACAGAGAAGATCTCAGGAATAACGCAGATCCCAGAGTAGAGAAAGTATTCGTCGCAATTAGCTATCGACAGACGGAAAGGAAGAGAAAAATGATTAAATTGGCAGAAATAACTATCGGTAGAATGGATCAAGAAGGAAACCACGATGTTATAAAATATAGAATTTTTTTTGTAAGAAATTTAATGAAGCTTATCCTCGCTCAAGTTTTTAATTAACCATTGGATTTATAACCCACTCTTCTGCAAGACAGTTTTTATATTGTCACTTTACCATTCTCTGTGACCTAGTTTGACTCAACTTTCTTTCTTCTATAATTATGTCTATCATTAAGTAGCTTATCTATTGTATTGCACTGTATTGCACTCAAACATTTACAAAGCGCCTCGAGTAGGGTGAATGGTTCAGAGTAGTAAGGTAGTACGTGGCTATAAATTCACATTGACAGAGTGCGACGATTTCCAAATATTTCTTCTTTTAAATTCAGCACACAGAAACCAACAATACAATTAAACTGTATCTTTATACACACTTATCACAAGTCAATTCTAAACTGTACACTGTTCAAATTTTAAATAATTATTATTTCTCTCAGCTAATTCGTTTTTTCAAGTCACACGTGCGACGCATACACATCTCTGTGGCCAGCTCATGACATAAGCAAGGCCCGCTGATGAACACCAGTCCTGTTGAGCCATGCTTATACAGTGAAGCATTATACACACATAATATTACACGTTCACAGAAAACACGATCACAGATACCCTTAATAACTCTTAATAAATAAATATTCTAATAGAGTTAGTTTCGCATGACCCGACGTTATAGGCGCTTTTCAAAACACTGACACACAAAATTGTGAGTATAATGGGTTTCCCTTGTTGATCAGGCGCTTAATGAGTAAATCACACTGTGAACAAACGTTTTGCATATATAATGAGCACAGGTGTGACTAAGGTTTATATATATAATGTGTATTGATTGTTAGGCGGCCAATGCGAATGTATATATAGGTTTTAGTCGCGCGGTAGGCTAACGGGCGCTACGCGCTGGGCCTTAACGCCCTTACGTAAACATTGGCTGACGCTCGACACCTGCTAATTGGCGCCAAACTTAGAAACTGCTGTTCTTCGAGTCGTTATTCACTCACTTTTCTTCTTTCGTTACCTGCTAAGCGTGTGCGGATTATCTCTTGAAACTATATCTCTTATACACACTTATCACAAGTCAACTATACACTGTACACTGTTCGAATTTTAAATATTTCTTTCAGCTAATTCGTTTTCTCAAGTCACACGTTCGACGCATACTTTTTTACCCTTCCCTATTTTACCTTACTCTTATCTTCATTCAGACGGGGTCGTCGAAGTACTCGTTTGATCTTACCAATTGGTGAACCGATTTTTAATTAACCAATTAATTTGTCGTTGGTCACGACCTCGTAATCGTTTGGATAATACCGCTTGGAAGTAGGTCTTCCCTATTTACGTTACTCTTATCTTCATTCTGTGTCAGAACCACCTCTTTGAACTATCGGTTATTTTTGTTTGAAATGGACACATTACTTGTAACAATGAACTTGTTAGCCGTTGTGGAACTGCTTTGTCGTTGGCATTTGTTGATGATGCAAATTTGACGGGGTTGTTTTGACGGAGCAATTTTGACTGGGCTACTTTGTCGGTTGGCGATTTTGACGGGGATATTTTTTTCATGGTCGATTTTGACGGGACTGTTTTGACGGGGCTGTTTTGACCGGGCTATTTTGACGGGGTGCCCTACCCTGGGCTTGTTGTTTGCATGTCGCTGTTACTAAACATTATGATTTGGTATCATAAGAATGCTATTTGTAAGTTGGAAGTGAACGGCAGGTTTCGCGGTGCAGTGCCCCATTTCCGGAGCCTTCGGATTCGTCCATTACCTGTCCAAGGATTAAATATGAGCGTCTCCCTATACTCCCCGTAGGATATGCATGAAGCTTCATATTTCGCTTCAGTCTTGTTTCATTGAGGTTGAACCTGTTGAACTCGCACTTTATTTGGTGGTTTCAACTCGCATGGTTAGTTTCTTAAATATAAAGTATTATGCTCATTAATAGTTTATCGTAAAACCCATTATACTCACGATTATTATCTCAAACTCATTAAATCCTGAGATATATGTGCTTTAGAATTAAGAAAATTTCCTCATGTCAGTTCGGACAAATATTTTTTTTGCAAAGCCAACGCAACACTCATAAAATTATAATCGAAAGTAAGTGTACACTTGTGCATTTGTTTCCTCCTTACCAGTTTCATTGGCTTGCGATGGTTTTCGACCGTAATGGGACAAGATCAAGTCATGTAGACCATTTTCATGCAATGCAGTCAGTCTGAATGAAATAGATAAGATAATTTTGCTACATTTTCTGAGTTGCTATTTACCCACGTTCTTTGTGTCCATCCTGCTGTCCACTTCCGTAGAGTCTTGCGTCTCTCTTTCCCTTTTCATACTCCACAGAAAAAGAGTAGGAGGAGGAAAAAGGGATGAGTGAGGAGGAAATTGTCTACAGATTTTCGTGCAATCACTAAGACCTGATTTGATGAAGCTACAACTGACTCGATACAAATTCCAGGATACAATTTAATTCCTAAGGTTGGAAGGGGGATTGGTTTTTGTCATTAAAAATCATATGAAGTTTTATTAAATGGAGATACCATCCCCCTGCTGCAATCATCTTACTTATGAGGCGTTACTTCCTCGGCTTCCTCAAACAGATGGATCTTTTTTTCGTTTATTCGTTTATTCAAACAATCCAGTTGACAAACCGCAACCGGTTACAGTGTGCAATTATGCAATTGAAACAATTCACAAGAACACAAGTGACAGAAGACATAAATCTTAACTAATAACAGAACAGACAGCCTGCAATACACCTGTGTCATGTGGGAACCCCGGGTCACGATGTGGTTGCTTTTAGCAATGAACTTACTCAACTGTTAACTGCTTTAGCAGCTCAAACTAGATACATGTATTTGGTAGGCGACTTCGATATTAACTTGTTAAAAGTTTCAGATAATCCTCCAACTTCTAGTTTTCTGGACATCATATCCTCACAAAACCTTCTTACCCTCTATTACAATTACACAGCCCACACGAATTTTCTCAGCCTTTTCGACTTAAATCGATACTATTTTTTCCAATAGAGCCTCTAAATTGACTGAATCATATTTGCTGCCATGCAGTGGATATATCTGACCATATCCTTTCATGGGAGGATCAACCTTAACTCCATCCTAGAAGAAACTACAACAAATTTCACATCTCGTATCATCAAATGAGTACTTCAAGTCTTTACTATCTGAGGTTGATTGGTCCTTAGTATCGCCTCCTATGTTGTTAATGATCCGGATAGATCCTATGCCTTATTCTTATCTACATTTAAGAAAGTTTATGATACGTCCTTTCTTCTAAAACAATATAAATCAAACCCACGGGAAGGTGGGGGTTAGAAAACCATGGATGACATCTGGGCTACTCAAGTCAGGTAGGAAAAAATCGAAGTCATATTTGAAACTTATTAAAATCCTTCTCCTTAGAATTAAAACAAATTCATTACCTGCCGTAATAAATTTATAACGATTCGTATAAGAGTAGAAAGAAATTGCTATGAATCTGAGTTTCCAAAATATAGTCATGACCTTAAAAAACTTGGCAGATTACACGAAATATGATCAATATTAGGAATAAAATAGAATCTTTATTAAGCCATGTACAAACGGTAACACAATATCAGATGACAATGTCATGTCCGAGAAATGTAATAACTTTTTCTAATGTTGCTCAGGATCTTGTAGATAAGATATCGTCTTCTAACAACACCATCCAGCACTATCTTGATATACCTCTACCAACTTCCTTCTCCATTTACCCCACTTCTCCTGCTGAATTAATATCCGTAAATCACACTTTGAAAATTTTCCATAGTGCGGGATTCGACGATGTCGATCCAACGGCTGAGTCATGTGTTCGACCTTAATGCTGCTCCCTAATCTGACATCATCAATAGCCCCTTACCCTATGGCATAGTTCCTTCCACTATGAAACCAACCAAACTTTCACCGATCTATTAGCAGAATCAGGAAGAGGAACTATCAAATACGGACCAATTTTTGTTCTACCGTTCTTTTACAAGTTCATTGAAAGAGTTATGCATTCTCGATCCTTTGGTTATATCAACAAAAAGAACATATTACACTCCTCACAACATGGTTTTCAACCAAGGCACCTCAATGTCACTTATAAATGTTCAGGATAACATATAATCTGTTATTGACCGTGGTGAATACGCTATTTGAATCTTTACTGACATTGCAAAAGCGTGCGTCAACCGCAAATATTGATTCGTATATTCCACAGTAGGCCTATTGGTGTACGTGAAATTACTCTTGATTGGTTTACAAACTACCTGGATAACAGAACCCGACAGGCATAATGTAATAATGCATTATCAAAAATGAAACTAATAGGGGTACCACAAGGGTCCATTCATGGACCCGCCTCTTCCTACGTTTCATTAACGACCTTTCCAATGCTTGGATTCAAGTGAAGAAATTATCTTTGAACTTAGAGAAAATGAACTTTATATTATTCCGTTGATATCGAAAGCCAATTCCGGAAGCCAACGAAACTCATTTTATAGATAGCAGTCTTGTTCCACAGGTAACTTCGGTCAAATTCCAGGGTGCAAATGTTGACCAGTTCTTAACTTGGAAGGTTCTGAAAATAGCTCGAAACAAGTGGCGAAGAGTGTATTGTAGTCTGGGCCTAAAATTACTCCTCGTATGGTTAGGCTTACAGCTTTACAAAACAGGGCAGCAAGAATTATTCTGGGTAAATTAAGTTTCCTATCTTCACAATATAGGTGACAAATCTGAGTAGGCTATCCTTAATACAGAAATGACTAGAATTAAATAGACCTCGGAGTTTATGTTTAAATAGTCGAATAATTCATTTCCCGAAGCAATTGCCGATTTATTTGACTATAATTTATATACATCCTGCATTAATTCTTATAATGTTCGAACATCTGTCAACTTTTGAGGAATTTTCATAAGAAAGAATACTCGGAAATTCTCAATCAGAAGCGCTGGCTCAAGGACTTGAAATAATCTTCCTATTACCATCCTGAAAATTCCCCGTATTTCTATATTTAAGTTATTTGTTTGCTGGCAACCTATCCCCAAATCCCACCTATCTATCATCAGCACACCTGCTTTGCATGAAGGATATGTATAACTTCATTTTACTCGATATTGACACATACTCACCGATTGTTTTTTTATAATTTTTTTAGTCTTCATTAATTGGTTAAGTCATCGGCCTATAACTGTTAGTAGTTCTACACACAACCGGTCGCTATCTCTCTCTGTACTTGGTTAACCATCGGTCCTTTAAGGGTTTCTCTTCCTTTGCTTTCGGTTTGATTACACTATGTAACACGATTTTTGTTCCTGGGCAATGAGTGTAATTTCCTGGTTATTTGTGCCTCAAAAATATAGGAAATGGTTGTTATTCTGTTTAAACTTTGCTTTTGTGGACTGGAGAATGATATTTAAGAGAAAAAACCTATTTCCACAACAAACGAGCGAATTTGTTTGTTTGTGTTCACGTGAATTCAGAAGAAAACTATATAGGTCACAAGAAACCACAAAATGACTCTAAAGCAACATGTATCAATACTAGAATGATACAAAAATTGACCACCCGAAATTTAGAAATGCGTAGTTTTGCGAGATTTACGGCTACACTGTAAATCACTTTCACGAATCAGCCCCCAGATGTAGTCTCCCATCATGTTCTCATTGTACTGTCCTTGGTAGCGACGTTCAAAGTCTAGTATATCCTGGTGGAAGCGCTCGCCTTGCTCCTCCGAGTATGCTCCCATGTTCTCCTTGAAGTTATCAAGGTGAGCATCAAGGATATGAACTTTCAGGGACATCCTGCATCCCATTTTACTGTAGTTCTTCACTAGAGTCTCAACCAGCTCTACATAGTTTTCGGCCTTGTTATTGCCCAGGAAGCCTCTAACCACCGCTACGAAGCTATTCCAAGCCGCTTTTTCAGTCCTAGAAAGCATCTTGGAGAAATCCTTACACTCCATGATTCTCTTTATTTGTGGTCCCACGAAGACACCAGCTTAGACCCTGGCCTCAGACAGCTTAGGGAAGAAACCTTGAAGGTATTTGAAAGCTACCGATTCCTTATCTAGAGCCGTGACAAATTGTTTCACTAGGCCCAATTTAATCTGCAGTGGTGGCATGAGCACTTTCCGAGGATCCATCAGAGGCTCCCACTTGGCAGTTTTGCCACCCACATTGAACTCGGTCCGCTGGGGCCAGTCCCGCTTGTGGTAGTGCGCCTTTTTGTCTCTGCCGTCCCAAAGGCAAAGGTAGCAAGGAAACTTTGTCCAACCCCCTTGCAGACCCATCAGGAATGATACAATTTTGAAGTCTCCTATGACATCCCAGCCGTACTCATCGAACTTCAAGTCGGCTAACAAGGTTTTCACGCTGTTGTAATCCTCTTTGAGGTGTACCGAGTGAGCCAGAGGAAGAGACGGATACTTGTTCCCATTATGGAGTAGCTTGAGTCTAGACGTCAAAAGTTCTGCATTGGACTTGGTGAGACCAAGATCTCTGATCAAGTCGTTGAGGTCTTTTTGGTTTGGATAGTACGGATTTTTGTCATGAGCCAGAAATTATAGTCTGGATCTACAACGTCTTCATCGCTCTCTGACACTGATATACTTGTTCTTCTGAAGGCGACTGATTTCTATCCGGAGCAGTTCCAAAATATGCCTTGTAGGCCTCACACATCTTAGCAGATGTTTCAACAGAGTACTTTTTTCGCTCTTGTCTTCATAAATTGGCCGCAGACATAGCAGAATGCGTCGGTTCCGCATTTTGGTTCCGCGACAACTCGTCGAACGACATTTCGTATAACGACACTTCGTCTACGACAATTCGTATAACGACATTTCGTCTACTAGTGTATCTGTATCCATTACGGCTAATCAACAGAGGCCGCTTTCTTATAGTTTCGCTAAAACGTGCTATATATTCTCAGGAATCCAGCTTCTAATTACTGACAAGATTATTTTCATCATCAATCCAGCTTCTGTTGAATGGAAACCTATTTTCATCCATGCATCCAGGTTGATTTCCAGCTTATTTTACGTGAGAAATTATTTTGATCAATTCAGCTTCTATTTCAACACAGGAATGTTTTCATCAATCCCACTTCCATTTCGTGAAACAGTTTTTCATCAATCCAGCTTCCATTTTAAAGTGACAATATCAAATAACTTAGTAGACGAAATGTCGTTCGACGAATTGTCGCTCGACGAAGTGTCGTAGACGAAATGTTGTTCGACGAGTTGTCGTGACACCGAATGCGTCAGCCGGATACTTGCAGCCTCTTGATGCCATCTGAGTTGTATCTAGCTATGCACCTAGTCAAAGGTACAAATAAACTGAAGTGCATGGTGGGCTAAAGGCATCTTTATTTATACTACTACCTGTAGCTATTTATAGGTGTCGAAGGTTCTCGCACATTCTAGAATATTCCCGGAAGTTCACAAAAGCTGTACAGCTACTTCGAGTTAACACATAACTGGCTTTATATTTCAATGTTCCGAAGAAGCAGTTACATTTCAGAATATATCAATCTCCTGGCCTGAAAAGCAAAGTCTTTGGGGTATAATGGCCATTTTCTATACTTTTGAGGCAGAAGCAATTAGGAAATAACACTTAATACCCAGGAACAAACAAAAAGTAAAATTTTGTTACGTAGTGTTATTAATATTTTGCTTTACCGAATGATGCTATCTTGCAACATGAAGAAATAAAATTGGTGGTTATGGTTATGAAAAAGGTAGAAGAGACGGAACAACACAAGGTGGAGGATAATAAGAAGGAAGAGAAAGACACACTGGAGAAGATAAAGAAGAAAGAAAGAAAGAAGGAGGTTACGGATGCTCCTGACTTTACCTGAATGGATTTTGGTTGCAGATGGTAACTGTGGGAAATTGAATCGTGTCGTTGTAACGGACATCAATGTTGACGTTCTTTTGATAAGAGGTCATCAAATTAACCTTGGTTACAATCATGTAAACGAAGAGACCCAGCGAAATAAGAAGCAATACTATCCAGATGAACCTAAACACCAGATGATTATCAATAAAGTTCAACCTCGGCCACATTAAGATTGGCTAGATGAGTAAAAATGTGCGCTTGTCAGATGCAGGTAAAGGCTACTCACTCACTCACTCACTCACTCACTCACTCACTCACTCACTCACTCACTCACTCACTCACTCACTCACTCACTCACTCACTCACTCACTCAATCACTGCTCACTCGCTCACTCGCTCACTCGCTCACTCGCTCACTCGCTCACTCGCTCACTCGCTCACTCACTCACTCACTCACTCACTCACTCACTCACTCACTCACTCACTCACTCACTCACTCACTCACTCACTCACTCACTCACTCACTCACTCACTCACTCACTCACTCACTCACTCACTCACTCACTCACTCACTCACCACTCACTCACTCACTCACTCACTCACTCACTCACTCACTCACTCACTCACTCACTCACTCACTCACTCACTCACTCACTCACTCACTCACTCACTCACTCACTCACTCACTCACTCACTCACTCACTCACTCACTCACTCACATACTTGAAATGTGATTATCATGCTATGACAGATACGCTCGATAGGCGAGTTAATGAGCATGCGCACCGAACGAGTAGCTGGAATACGACAAAGTCATGTATACCATTTTTTATGCCAAGATGAAATAGTTCGGGGTTTAAACATATAGCGATGTTCACAAGCAACTTTCACAAAGCTACTTTAAAAAACCCGTAGCCTACTGGGGGTGTAGCTGATATTTGACTTACGTAGCATAATATTATAATTTTATAGTAGTATAATATTATTATATTATCGTGTCTCTGGGATGATAATCAAAGAGTTATATTTGACAAGGTATGATCTGATTACGAGAAATTCTCCACGAGAATTGTGACAGTTTCAGTTTCAGTTTATTTATTCTGAATCGCAAACTCTAAACAATATTAATGAACATACTAAGTTATGCACAAACCCAGGGGCCCGGCGACTTTTAGGGGCCCGGGCTGCGCCCAGAAATCAACTTATGAAAAATATTATAATCAGTTGTACAAAGTTTATGATTTATGCCTTTTAAAATATAATATTACGGACACTTAACTACAATAGTTGCATATAAATATAATTTAGAAGGGTTGTACCCGCACTATTATTATTTCAGTTTGTTTTTTAAAAACATTTCTCATAAAGTCTAAGAATAGTTAGGGGCCCGTGACTGCTCTGTCTAGGGGCCCGGAATTTCCATCGGCAGCCCTGATGATGTACAAAAGTCACAGAATTGTGTATCAATGAATAGAATAGAATAGAATCTTCGTTTATTCATAACACATTGTCAGAACGCAATGCGATTACAGGAAAAACAAAAAAATAAATAAAAATGTGAAGGCGTTGGCTATTCCGTTTAAAGTTTGGCCCAGGATATTATTGGCTTTTATTTTATGTCACAGGGTCTTAGGATTAATAGATGTCCTGGTAGAGCAGTCTAGGAATAAAGTTTTTGGTGTCCTTAGGTGGAAGTGAGAATTGGTGAGGCCTAGGACGGAGGGTGTGAGTAGTCTCCCGTAGTCGAGGGCACCGCCAGCGTAGAACATGATGGTCGTTAGTTCTGATCGCAGTGAACAGTCGGTCGTCAGCTTTGCTCGCCATTTCGGCCACAGTCGGAGCATCATGGGGGAGGAAGCCGGCTCGTTTGACTCTTCGTATAAAACTCTCCAGGCGATCCCTCTCTCCACCACTGGCATACCCCCACCAAGCTGGCAGTGCGTAAGTTAATTTTGCTAATGTGGTGCTGCGAGCAATCATATGTAGCATCGATGGAGTTGCTCCATGTGCCCGGAGGGTCTTTAGTGCGTAGAGGGAAGCAGAGCATGCGCCTATGGTACTGTCGATGTGTTCAGAGAACGATAGCTTTTCTCCTAGGATGACGCCGAGGATGTTGATGGAAGTCGACCGCGCCACCCCAGACACCGACTGTAGTTGTGCCATGGAGCTCCTCGCCTTTTTCACAATGACTATCTCGCGGGTTTTAGCGACATTGATGCGGAGGTTTTTGCTCTCAGCCCACTTAGTGATATACCTGTGTTCTTCTTGGCCTGTGCAAACATGTCTAGATCCAATCATTAGATAGGAATCGTCTGCATACTTGACCAGGCGGTTTTGAGCATGTACTGGATGTAAGTCAGCCGTCGCAACTATGTAATCGGCCGGGCCCACCCCTGAACCCTGCACTACGCTCGCATTGATGGTTTTGGCAGTCGAGAGTATCAAACGATTCAATGAGGAGAAGAAGTTGACTCAGCTTATCAAGTCGTCCCCATAATATAATATTATTATATTAGCAGTAAAAAATCATCGACAAGATGTACTGTAATCGTATGTGTCCAACTGTCAGACAATGAAACACGGTTCGAGTGACTAGCAATGATTAGCGGATGAAAAGCCAGTACAAATTAATCAGATAATTTTTATAAGCGTCTCTAAATGCTATTAATGAATGTGACTCAAGTATATCAGATCATCAGAACTAAATAGAATTTCATAACTGTGGGCCTTTACTTATAATGTAAAAGTATGGGACAATAAAATTTTTCTTCTGCAGACCTCAGATCGATAGTTTTGCTTATATCTGGTGTCATAATCATGTATTACGGCATTCACCAGAAAGTAGTTACTAAATAGTGTGGGAATCATTCCCACTTGGTGCCGTAACATTAAGAGTGCCAATTGTTGTTTATAGATGAAATAAATTGTTAATAAGTTGAGAGCTTTAAAAAGTCTTGAGCTGTCAGTTGCATAGTGGACGCCACATGTAATTCTAACTGACCTTTTTGTAAGATGAATACAGGTTCAAGCATGCTCTGATTCATTCATTCATTCATTCATTCAGAGCATTTATATAGCGCCCCTTCAAGAAACTACTCAGGAGCGCTCCCGGCCCAGCCACGACTAAAGAAAAAAGACTTGAGGGACTTGTAGAACCCTGTCAGATGGCTTACAAGTAAAAAACGAAGCTTAAGTGGTAGGTCATTCCAGATGGAAGGGCCAACAACCGAGAAAGCACGGCGCTGCCTGATAGCCACCAGTCCTAACTATTGTACAGTAATTTAGGTACGGCAATAGGAGGGTAGTATACAACAACTTCAAAGATGGGCATGGCAGAGAACACTTGAGTCTGTGAATAATTCCTATAATTTTGGAGAAAGCCTTCGGCACATTAAGTCATAATATACTATTTACACAAATACACCATTATGGTGTCCGTGGTATTACACTAGAATGGTCTTAGTCTTACTTCACTAACAGCTTCAACAAGTCGCTTATTGTGGTATTCTCTTAAGCTTGACGCCTTTGCTCTGTGGAGCCCCCGAGGGTCAATCCTTGGTCCATTATTATTCTTAGTTTATATAAATGATATTACTTATTCTCTTTGGATTTGAAACTGGTACTGTTTGCGGAAGACACTTCTGCATTTGTATTTAGTCAAAATTATTATCACCTCTTCCACACCATAATCTTAGAATTATGTCACCTGTCTTGTTGGCTTCAAGTTAATATGCTATCTTTTAATATTCAGAAAGCTAACTATATTTTATTTAAAAGTCGCAGGACTTGGGTACCTGAATCCTTTAACCGTATCTTAACCATCGATAACACTCTGTTATGCCGGGTGCCCAGTGTTAAATTTGTGGGTGTCATCATTGATAAGAATCTCACTTGGAAAGCTCATTTCCAGCGCGTACTAAATAAGCTATGTGAATAATTCCTATAATTGTGCCTATCAATTTAAATATGAAAAATGTCTTGCAAACAAACTTATTTTGGTGAGCTTGACCAAAATCAAATATTACTTTTGCTTGGAGTGGCTGGAGGAAAGAGAAATTTGAACTGAAATAATTTTATAATGTCCTCTCCGATAAGAGGATCTAAGATAAACGAACCTTTTAGATTGTGGGTTTACTATTAAATGAGTAGATTAGAATAATAATAATAATAATAATAATAATAATAATAATAATAATAATAATAATAATAATAATAATAATAATAATAATAATAATAATAATAATAATAATAATAATAATAATAATAATAATAATAATAATAATAATAATAATAATAATAACAGCAATAGTAATAATAATAAAAATTATAATAATAAATAATACTAATAATAATAGTTGGATGATGATGATACAGCGATGATGATACATTGGAAGAAAAGTGAGCGTTTGCTGTGAATTCAGTCCGATTTCGGCCTTCGATAATGTCGAAAGCGGGATTCTTTTAGAATGCCTTGAAACGTCGCGACATTGTGTTATGTTATTCCTCTCGTATAGACGTGTCTTTGTTTAATTCATTTAGAAACCGTTAGACTTATGAGGCAGTTTGTGGATTATCTATATTATAAGGCAAAGTCTGTTTACGTTGTCCTTCCGTTTGCTTGTTTGTATGTTTGTTTGTTTGTTTGTCCGTTGTCTAAAGGCTCCGAAACGGAACGCTTTAGCGATTTACAAAATTTTACAAAACGTTATTACGCCACGTCTAGGTCATCGCGACTATTTTCAGCTCGCAATTTTATTTAAACGCCGATATATGGACATTTTAATTTTCCAACTGTTTCAACGAGGCTATCTTAAATATGATATGCAATCATACGTCACGCGGTTTTAATTTTCAAATGAGGCGCTTTCGTTAAAAGACGCGGGTCGCTCCGAAAAATTACAATCGCAATAACGGCCGAACTTCGTCTATTATATTTAGCCCGGGGAACAAATAATACGTCTATAATAGAAAATAGGTTATAGAAAAACGACCGAGTTTAGTCTATTATAATTATTTAGCCCGGGGAACAAATAATACGCCTATATAAGGTAAAGATAACCCGTGCGGTACACCGGCAAAGCAACTACTTTCACCTCTAAATATCGTTTCCGTTCAGATATATGGACATGTTCTTTAATATTTGAAGCCCATCATCAAATATAGTAAGTAAGTAAGTAGCCTTTATTTGCAGCCGTTACAAATTACGCCTGGGAAAAACCCGGGCAAACGCCGGGTAAAAACTGCTAGTACTCGATAATTTAGAGATGACGTATAGAACAACCGAATTGAAAGTCAGTAATAATCTACGTCAAACATACAAACAAGCTACGTATAGTACGGACGTAAGACTACGGTTTCCTCGCTGTCCCACCAGTCCGAACTTCCACAGTTACTGTAGGCCTCCAATATAGAAACATTGTTGTGGTTAGCTCAAATAATTATTGCTGGAAGTCTGCCTATCACTCTACGATATGAGGTCATTGGTCTTCCTCTGCCGCTTTTCACTAAGCGCTTGAGAACTATAATGTTCAATCTTCGTTGTGTTTTCTACGTCAGAAGCCCCTCTGACAAGTTCATACTATTTTGCGGTTACAATAATATTGCATCGTATTTAGTGACTTGTATAACACCGTTCACAGCTGTGCCAATTCAGTAGTGTCTTCAGTGCGATAACCCCAAGAGTAAAAAGATTTTGAGTAGAGAGAGAGGGACGTAGAAAGAGATCCAGACACAGGATAACACTTAGAGATGTGGGAAGGTCATTCCAAGGGAGGGCAAAATAACGAGTTCTGTTGCTGTAGTAGATGTGAGGTATAATGATAGCTAAAGGAGACTTACTTCCTGCAGAGATACTTCGATGGTTCAACGATAAATTTCAGTCCATGGACCGTTGTACCTATGGCGAATTCCGACAACAGGAACAACCACGGACGACTGAAATCCTCTTCCATTTTCTCATTGGGTTCCACTGCAAAGATGGAGATAACTGTTCCGCTCTATCCATACGTTACGCACCACCAACAATAATGTAATTTTAACGTTACAATTTTCATAGTAACTTATTGTAACGTAAACGTTTCACTTTTACTCTCCGACAATCGACTGTTATTAATATTCGTTGACTAATGAGCCCAACACCATAAGAGAATCATTAAGAAATGAACAGTAAACTTTCATAAAATTTAATTAGAAAAAACTGATCGTAAAAATATTTAGTTTTTGTAGTTCAACATGATACTCTGTCAAATTAATCCTAAATCGAGATTTCTAATAGATATGACTGTAGAAATTTTATCTACCATTCTGCTTCTCGGTCCTCTGCTGCTCGACCTCATATTCTTGATGCAATACTCCGACGCTCATCTTTCTGCTAGCTGTCTTTTCTTTACCGAATTCGACAAATTATTCCGAACGACCTGAACAAAGGGACTCGAAAAACAATGCAGAACACGACTGAGCAATGTCAACGGATATGGCTAGAACGAGTTAATGAAACTTGCAGAAAATAAGAAATGATGAGACAGAAAGATCTAATCGATGCCTTCTATAATAATAGAGCCGTCACCCAAGACATCCGACGGTGGTCACTTCGAGTACATTCGCAATGAATCGCAAAGCGCAACACATATCATGAACAAACAGAGAATCGTTAGACAACTATGCTTTGCGCATTGTATTATAATTATTTATAATTATAATTATTGTGCCTAGGTTAAACTAGCGTCTCTCCTGACTTAATGTAATCTGGTGCGGTTTGTCGACGGTTAATTCTTAAATTAACTATTATATTGCTGATGGCAGAGAAATATCAGCTACCGCGTAATTGGAAGATTTTGCGAACGACGTTTCCATCTACAGAACAAAACCAGGCGACAGCGCGGCTTGCTCCAGCAAATTGCTGTCCTCAGAATCAATATCTCTTCCAGAGCCTTGTTGAAGAGGCTATGGTCCTTTGTTTTTGTACATATAATAGAACGGGCGCGGTGGTGTAGCGGTACGTTCTGCGCCTTGTAACCAGAGGGTTGCAGTTTCAAATCGACCTCAAGCCACTCCGTAGTTCCCCTACACAAGTTGCACAGTCACATTAGTCTATGAGGAAGGCAACGGAGAACCGCTCACACATCTCATCCCCGGGTGCCATAAAAGCCAATTGGACCGCCAGGCCAGAATCGCGTGACATGTGACTGGAGGCCGGCTAGTATTTAAAACTTGCGGGCCGCCGGACGGTCCGCTAGTCACTTCGTAGATACGATAATGATTTAACGCGCATATTTTTGCAACGCGCAATTGACAGTGTGCTTTTGACGGCGCGCTTTTGACGACCTGCGCTAACAACGGGATACCAGTGTACTGCGTTTCCATTTACAGAACAAAGCCAAGACAGTTTGAATGACGTATAAATTATGTATTCAATTTGTCAGCAATATCTCTTTGAAGCCGAAACTGAGAGACCCCGGTCATTTGTGCCTAAACACATTTCAGTCCCAGGTAGGCCTACCACAACGAATTGTCGAAGTCATTGTCTTCCACATCGAATTGAACTAAACATGGAGCCGTTGGTCTACCCACGTCATTGATCTGATCTGTATTTCTGATGCCGACTATACATTCAATCGACTTGCCTGTGGGTTGATCGCATTCAACAGCAGAAACGTTTCTAATAGCCGCTTGGTATGATTGATAGCAGATCCATTGCTTCATGGTGGACACTTCTACGTGATAATCATCAGCGCTCATTGTTGGTACTTTAGCAACTATTCTCCGACATTGTTGCATCCGACGTTTTTCAAATTTCATTATGCGACAAAACATTACACTGGCTAGGAACTGAAAGCAACTTGCTGAACTAGAACTTGATGCACTTGAGACCTAATACCCGGTTGCACTTATTCACCTTGGTTTCCTATTGGACCAGGAGCTCACCTTTGCTACGTACATTGACCGCCTTGCCCGGGACTGCTATTATCAGCGGCGTCAGCTTCGCACCGTTGCCCGTTCCCTTACCCCTAGTGCATTCTGTCATCACATCCCGCCTTGACTATAGATCGTCTATCTATTCGGGTCTCCCATCCAATCGAATAGCATGCCTGGACCGAATCTTGCGCTCTGCTGCGCATCTATATGCCGGAGGCTTTACTCTGGCTCCCTACACGGCAGCGCATTGAGTATTGCTGCCTTGGTGCGGCGATGTCATCTGGGTCTTGCGTCCTAGAGGTCTGCGGGTAGAGCGTTTTTGCTACCCGACCCGTACCCGTAACCCAGAAACTTTACCCGTGCCCGTACCCGTACCCGATCCGTACTCAAAATTACTACCCGATCCGACCCGTACCCGCGGGTATACCGTACCGTACCCGCCATTTATTAATACGCCTTCCCATTGAGTCCCAGTCTCTACTAGGCCAATAGGCTCAATAGCTACTACCATGTAGTCGAAATAATAATTGGCTGATGTGGTAGTCATGATGCTGATGATGATTATTATAATGATGTTGACGATGATGATGATGATGATGATGATGATGATGATGATGATGTTGATGATGGTGTTATTAATGATGATAATTATAATAATAGTATATAGTAGTAGTAGTAGTAGTAGTAGTAGTAGTGGTAGTGGCGTTGGTGGTGTTAATGGTAGTAGTAGTAGTAGTAGTAGTAGCAGCAGCAGCAGCAGCAGCAGCAGCAGCAGCAGTAGTAGTAGTAGTGAAGAGACCGGACTCTGATTCCCCGACAATCCGGGCACAGTCTGATAATTATTGGACGCCACAATAACATACACCTTGGCTATTTTTCAGATACCATTAACTGTCTGCTGACAATTTTATCTTCTAAGGGCTTACATTTACCTCGGGTATTATAAAAAATAATACTATACTATAATTTTAATAATATTAATGTCGTGATATAATTTAAAAAATAATGTATAATAACAGCAATATTATTAACAGCGTTCCTACATAGAATTGTCTTTGAGCAGTGACCTTTAATACATGAAACTATTTTAAAGTCGTGGCGTTGACATTTTGTTGCAGGTGAGCTGTCTCTGTCCGAGCATTCACATGTTATTCGTCAAAAATATAATTGGCTGACAGATACCATAGATCCTGATAATGGTCTTCTAGGGATTCTTTATTCACAGAATGTGTTAAGCCATCGAGAATTTAACCAACATGCCTCAGGACCAGGTTTTTGTTTAGCTGGATTTTGCGAATGCATTCAACACCCTGCACAGAGACATAATGATTCAAGAGGTTCACAGCATCATGCCTGAGCTCTATGCATTTACCCATCAAGCTTATGCTGCTGAATCCATGCTTCAGTTTGGTCCACACGTGTTCCGGTCCCAAATGGGCCCGCAGCAGGGCGACCCTATGGGTCCTTTGCTTTTTTGTCTTCCTCTTCAGCCGGCACTTCGCTCATTGGACTCAAGCTTTCGCCTGGGCTATCTGGACGACCTGTTGCTGGGAGGGGATTGGAAGAAGTTCAGCATGACATGAACATAGTTGCTGACCTGGAAGCTACACTGGGCCTTCGACTTAACCGCCACAAGTGCGAATATTTTTCAGAAGCAGAAAGGACGGAGGAGGCTTTCGGGGACTTTCAGCGTGTGGACCGTGGATCACTGCTACTGCTCGGCGCCCCAATATTCAAGGGGAGGGCATTGGATGCTGTACTCCAAGACCATTCCGACACACTCGGTCAGGCAATGCAGGATATGTCGGGCCCTCAGGCCCAAAGTGCTCTGATCTTGCTGCGGTCTTGCTTCGGAGCGGCCAAGCTGACCTTTGTGCTGCGCACTGCTCCATGCTGGGATGACCCATTACTAGAGAAAATAAACAACCAGCTACGGTGTGGACTGGAACAGATCCTCAATGTTCAGCTTAACAACGCACAATGGAAACAGGCCACTCTTCCTATTAGAGCTGGAGGTCTGGGAGTTAGACGGGTGTCGATGCTGGCTTCTTCTGCATATTTAGCGTCAGCTGCATCCACCAGGTCACTCGGGTGATTCTTGGTAGGGAAGACTGGATGGACGACTATAAGAACCAGATTCTGGCAGTCCGTGGACCGACGCTACCCATGGGAGAGGTGTCAGCACTAACCAAGCAGAGTGCCTGGGACAGACCGCTGATCGAGCAGGACAGGGCGGAGGTCTGGAAAGCATACACTGATCCATGTAGCAGGGCAAGACTAGTAGCAGTGTCCTCGCCTCATTCGGGAGACTGGTTGTTGACCCTGCCGATCTCATCTTGCGGCTTGTGCCTTGATAATGAGGCCTTCCGTGTGGCAGTTGGCCTTCGCCTCGGCCTTAAGCTATGCGCACCGCACCAGTGCCGGTGTGGCGAAGCGGTCGACCCTGGAGGGCACCACGGGCTGGTGTGTAAGATGTCAAATGGTCGTGCTAGCCGACACTACGCCATCAATGATATCATTTGGAGAGCACTTCAAAAGGAGGACATTCCATGCTCGAAGGAGCCCTCCGGACTTCTTCGTAGTGATGGCAAACGACGGGATGGAACCACGCTGGTTCCATGGGCAGCAGGCAAATACATCACCTGGAATGTGACCAATGTCCATACATGTGCAGCATCATATCTTCATCGGACATCAACAAATGACGGGGGTGCGGCTGAGCTGGCCACTGTTCGTAAAGAGGCAAAATATCCTGGCCTTCCTTCATCACACACGTTTGTGCCCATTGCTTTTGAATCATTGGGACCAATCAATCGGTCGGGCTTTGATTTTATTGCTGAGGTGGGCCGCCGTATATCCGCAATTTCCGGCGAGCCGCTTGAGAAAAACCACCTTTTCCAGCGCCTTTCCATCTGCACTCAGCGATATAATGCCGTGGCTTTTAGGGGCACGTTTTTGGACTTCAGTGGGGATGAGGCTTGTTAGTTCCAGAATGGTTTTACTCGCCAGTTAGTTTCTAAGAACCTGAGGGATCTTATATACCTCGGGTAAAAATAATAATAATAATGATGATGATGATGATGATGATGATGATGATGATGATGATGATGATGATGATGATGATGATGATGATGATGATGATAATGATGATAATAATAATACACGGTGATTCAATAAAAAGTAAGCCAAACTTTATAAACAAATATTAAAATTTGAACTATATTTTATTAATAATATTTTCAAAATAAAAATATGCGCATACTTACTTTCTCATTTTAATGACTTCCGGTTTATATTTCCTACTCAAACAAGCAGACGATAATACGATAAAAACATAAACAAGAAACTAGTAATTTCCGGAAAAAACGCCTTTTAGTAAAGAAGATTTACACATGATAAAAGGTTTGAGGGAATACAAGAATTACAGCAGCCCTCAATTTCTACAAGAGGTTCCAGAAAAACACTGGACCAGAAGCGGATTAGATAAATTGCTTCGAAAAATTAGCGTAACAGGGTCAGTCGACCGCGTCATTGGTAGTGGCAGACGAAGGTCATCGCGCACTGAAGAAAACGTTGCCGCGTCATTGGTAGTGAGAGACAGTCAGACAAAGACACACAGACAAAGTCAGACATACGACATAGAAGAGATAAGAAGATAGACACGCACCCAGACACAGTGGCGTAAGAAAAGGTTTAAGCACCCAGGGGCAAGGATTGATTAGTAATATCCGAAAAAAACGCTCCTTTTAATTTTCTTGTTGACTTTTATTCGTTCTTGTCATAGTACTGTGTACCAATGAAAGCTAATTTTGCGCCCCTCTGGTGCTGCGCCAGAGGGCGGCTGCCCCGTCTGCCTCCCCTTCGTTACCCTACTGCCCAGACAGACGGAGACAGGCAGACAGACGTTTTCATGTTAGAAGTACTTATATGAATAACAAAGTTTGGCTTACTTTTCATTGAATCACGGTGTAATTATCAAAAATATTGTTATTGTTATTGTTATTGTTATTGTTATTGTTATTGTTATTGTTGTTGTTGTTATTATTATTATTATTATTATTATTATTATTATTATTATTATTATTATTATTATTATTATTATTATTATTATTATTTTATACCCGAGGTAGATAGGATCCTTAAGGTGATACAAAAATTGTCCGTAGAGAGTTACAAAATTGTCCGGAGACAATCAAGCGTCTGTTTAAGGAAAATAATTTCTTTAATTAATCCAACTTCTGTTAAGTTAAGATAAAGAATTATTTTCATCAATCCAACTTCGGGGGGAAAATGTCCTGGGAATTGTTCTGGACCCGCATCAACAGATGGCGCAAAAAGGTCAATATTTGGTCAATATTTGCAGAAGATCAGTCCACTAAGACAGAGAGGCAGCCTATGTGTATGTATGTAATATGTATGTGGGGCGCGGTGGTGTAGGGGTACGTTCGGTGCCTGGCAGCCGGAGGGTTGCGGGTTCGAATCCACCTCAAGCCGCCGCGTATGGACCCTAAGCAAGTCCTTCACTCGCAATAGCTCATGCGCTTCGACGTGAAACTCCGATTCAGTGTCCGCGCTGTAGTCGGGAGCGCCTCTGAGTAGAAATCTTGAAGAGGAGCTATAACAAGTGCTCATACATACATACATACATACGTATGTACTGTATGTATGTAGATATGAATATGTTTGTATGCCTGTGCGCGTGGATGTATGTATATATATATGTAGCTACTTGCCTATGCATGTAATTATGGGCGATCATTTGACAGGTACAGGCATGACTTCATGATATGAGTTGGAAATGAACCCATTCGATGAAGATTACAATTAGCTGCGGTTCAGTAGATATTCATTTTGACGTCTGGTTAATAAAAATACAGCACGACGTTAAAGGTAAAACAGATCCATTGTCTTCCAGTAGATCGGTCGATCAAATTCATTTTGGCCATGAAAAGCTCAGCCAAGCGTTCATGCGTGCGCATTGTTGGGTCTAAGTATGAATGTATGTATGTATGTATGTATGTATGTATGTATGTATGTATGTATGTATGTATGTATGTATGTATGTATGTATGTATGCATGTATGTATGCCATAGATTATTAAGGGTTGAACAGATAAGGATAGCTCAAATCGGGTAATTTAAGTATCGCTATGATCATTACTTGCAACCACTGGTGTACAAAAGCTACTTTTGTCATACTTCCAACATCCATTCTTACAACACGAGAGGTTCGAATTCCTATCGTCGTGACTATTTGCACACTAATACTCGATTATTCTCTATTAAATCTACTGGTACTGTAGTATCGAATAATATCCCTGCAGCTATTCGTTCTTAACCTAATCTTTTGATTTTCAAACAAGTACGCTCCTTCTTAGTTAATGGAATAAATTGACAACTTAGATGATTTTGTCTGTTATGCTATTTTAGTTAAGATTGTTTACTCCTTTATTAAGGTGATTTATGTTTCTTTTTAGTTTGTTTGATTTTGAGCCCAAGGCTTACTCCAATTTAATATCTATTGGCTGTTATTTTTTCTCTATCAGATTCTGTATTTGTTTACATGTATCTCTCTCTCTCTCTCTCTCTCTCTCTCTCTCTCTCTCTCTCTCTCTCTCTTTAACCGTCCTCGACACGAGGGTTGGTCGCATTGTAGACGATTCTTCTCCATCCTCTCCTGTCCTCGGTTTCTCGCAGCAACCTTTCCGTTGATAATTTCAACCATTCGCCCACATTGTCCATCCATCTCTTCCTTGGTTTCCCTCTTGCTCTTGCTCCCGGTACCGTTCCTTGCATAATTTCTTTCTCTAGGCATTCACCTTGTTTCCTCATTATATGCCCAAAGTAAGACATCTTTCTTCTTTTTATTGATTCCAGTAAATTCCTTTCCACTCCCGCCGTCTCTAACACCCATTCATTTGTTTTTTCTCTATCCATGATATACCCAGTATTTTTCGTATGCATTTCATTTCAAATGCTTTTATTCTCTCCTCATCTCTCTTTTTGATTGTCCAGCTCTCGCAGCCATACATGTATAGGTGTCCCTATTTAGGGGATCCATGATCCTTTCTGGGCCTCCGTGTAGCTAGTACATGTCAAACCATTGCCGTGTTGTTTCATTTGTTCGTTTTCTCTACTGATGGTACAGAAATAAATGATTGATTGACTGACTGATTGATTGATTGATGTATGTATGCAACTATGCATGCCTGTATGTATACATGTATGTGTGTGTATGTGTGTGAGTGTGCATGTGTGCATGTATGCATGTATGCATGCATGCATGTAATGCATGTAATGCATGTACGTATATACGTATGTACGTATCAATCAATCAATCAATCAATTTATATAGCGCCTCTTCAAGGGTTCTACTCAGAGGCGCTCCCGAGCCAGGCCTGATCATAGAGAAAAGTCTTCAGTTGTGAATAGAAGGAAGTAGAAAAAGTACGAGGGGATAGGCGGAGGAGGGGTGGTAAGTCATTCCACGTTGTTGGACCAACGATGGAGAATGCACGGCGCTGCTTAGTAGCAGTGCGGGCAAAAGGGACCAAAAAGTCACCCCTAGAAGAGGAACGGAGGGCTGAGCGACCTGTGAGAGAAGAAGATAGAGTAAAGATAGAGCGTATGTACGTTTGTATGTACGAGGGTTGATCAATAAGTAATGAGAAAAATATATTAGACAGCAAATCTGGACCAAAATTGTTTTATAGTTTTTCAACATAATCTCCCTGAAGCTCAACACATTTTTCCCAGCGATGTTCAAGTGCTTTTACACCCTCCAGGAAGAAAGTTTTATCTAGCTCCTGAAACCAGTCATTTATGGCATGGATAACACTTTCATTAGTGTCAAATTTCTGTCCGCGAAGCGAATCTTTCAGATAACGAAACAGATGGAAGTCAGACGGTGCCAGGTCTGGAGAATAGGGTGGGTGTTGTAGCAGTTCGAAGCCGCACTCGCGAATTGCAGTCATTGTAACAGACGAGGTGTGAGCTGGAGCATTTTCCTGATGAAACACGATACCTTGACGCAACTTCCCTCGACGTTTTTCCTTAATAGCCACGCGAAGTTTTCGGATTAACTGTGCATAGTAGACACCCGTGATAGTCTTTCCACGCTCCAAGTAGTCAATCATCAAAATACCTTCACTGTCCCAAAATACGGATGCCATAACTTTACCCGCTGATGCAATTTTGCGGAATTTGACCGGTGTCGGGGAATCGACGTGCTTCCACTCCATACTCTGCAGTTTTGTCTCGGGATCAAAGTGGTGAGCCCAAGTCTCATCCATAGTGACATATCTGCGTAGAAACTTTGCCTGGTCTTCTCTAAAAAGGTCGAGATTTTCACGAGAAGTTGTTAGTCGGACTTGCTTGTTTTCATGTGTTAACATTCGTGGAACCCATCGAGCACAGACCTTGTTGTAGCCTACCCCAAAATGTCTGTAATAATATGATGGGTTGTGCCGTACGACAACTTCAAACAATCTGCTACATTTCTAATATTAACCCGCCGATCTTTCTGTATCAGATCCTGGACGAATTGGACGTTTTCGTTGGTACAGGTCTCAATAGGGCGGCCAGAACGGTGCTCGTCTTCAGTTGATTGCCTACCGCGATTAAATTCAGCTACCCACCGATAGACTGTAGCCTGTGAAGGGGCATTGTCCCTTAAAACCTTCTTCATGTCCGTTGCAATCTCATTTTGAGTCAATCCTTTTAAATGCAAATATTTAATAACCGCACGTTTCTCGTTTTTATCCATTATTTACAACAGCCGCTGGGCAGACGGCTTCCGGCAGTTGCCTAGCAACCACAGTAATGGCCCACGTGACAATTTAAAAATAAAAACTCTGCTAAATAACTAAGCTAGTAAATAAAAATAAAAAATTCTGCAAAAAAAGCTGTCTAATATGTTTTTCTCATTACTTATTGATCAACCCTCGTATGCATGCATGTTAGGGTGCCAATGAAAATCAAAGTTTGCAATTTTTTAGGTCTCACCCCTTAGTTTTGTTCCTTTAGCCATTAAGCTGAAATACATAAAGTTTTGTAGCAATCACATAACATTTACTGGTGGCACAAGACCTGTAAAGTTTTCAAACTCTGCAATATGGTATTAAACAAGCCGCTATGTACACATGCATTGCTCCTCGTTGTTTCATTGTTTAAAAAAGGTTACTAGCTGCACTGTTTTTGAACGAGTAATTTTTAGGGGGTTCTGGAAACTGCTGGTGATGGCTTTCAACCACCTGAAGCAGATATTGCTTCTGCTCCTCCTGCTTTCTAACAGCGGAATTGAATGTCGAGATCTGTATTAGTGCGACGCCCCGTTCGCCTGTGTCGTCTACCACCTTCAGCTTTTTACCCTGCACTGGGATTAATGATATTATTGGCTTTGTTGTTTTCATTTGTTTTCTTTACCACAGGATTTTTCACATCATTATCTTCACCTTCAGTTGTACTGCTCCCATTGCTGTCTGTATTGCTATCTGGAATTTCAACAGAACTCTAACCTAGTGATACGCTCGTGTTCTCTTTTCCTTCTGTGTTCGGTTAGCTGTTTTCTCTTACAACGTCGCTCTTCGACCTTCGCCAACTTCAAGTCATCTGGTCCCAGACTCCTATGTCTTCCTTTCTCCCTATGTGCTAGTTAAAATTCCCGGTCTTCCTTTTTTATCGAATGCAAAGCATCTGCATGCGCAACATCAAAATAAGTCGTCGAGAACATATGTGAATTCATCTTCTTTGTGCTGCTGCGTTTCTTTTCTTCGGGAAAAAGCTTTCTTCAGACCTTGCCACTTGTGGTGTTGTTGCTTAATTTTGATGATTATATGGTATTGCTGTCGTGTCGGAATGCGTGATTTATCCCCAAACTGGCTGATCTCATTGGCAGTGGCGGCAGCACTCTCCTGAACTGTTTTGTTCTGCACTGTATGCAGATCAGAAAACGACTTAACACTTCTTGTCGACTGGAAGGCAGTTTAGAACTGGCAATGGCCTCAGACAGACCTTCTATAAGCCATGCACGATGTATATTTTTTAATGTCTGCCAACTGGACTAAGCCATTACCAGACAAGAGACCTGCTACATAGTAAATACGTACACACATAACAATAATATTTTCTGCATACAATGGAACCGAGTTTAGGCCTGTAGTTCTGTCACAGATTGACAACTAGAAGAAGATGATAGCAATCTCATAGTAACACTCACCTACAAATATTTGAAATAATGCAATCAATGCTAATAATAAAACAATCAAATTTGCATTGATTTTCTGTTAAACATTATTTGGTAACCAATAGTAAATAAGAATAAAAACACTAACGAATGGATTCAAAAGTTATTCGGTTCACAGTACATTTTAGTCTTTAAATTTTAATTTTTCCTGAGGGATGTCATAGCATCGAGATTGAATATAAAACTAGAGCCCTGCGCCGACTTCATAGTGTCGTCGGCGGCGCGCCGGTCATTTTTGGTCGGCGGCGGCGCGCCGCCGACCAAAAAATATCGGCGGCGGCGGCGGCGCGGCGCGGCGTGGTCGGTGCCAGTGACGG
>JACEVL010000111.1:0-110000 GCA_020284085.1 Aporrectodea caliginosa | reverse complement strand
TGTATGTATGTATGTATGTATGTATGTATGTATGTATGTATGCATATATGTATGTACGTGTATGTATGTATGTATGTATGTATGCATGTATGTATCTATGCATGCCTGTATGTATGTAGGTATGTATGTGTGTATGTGTGCATGTGTGTATGTATGTATGTATGTATGTACGTATGTATGTATGTATGTATGTATGTATGTATGTATGTATGTATGTATGTATGTATGTATGTGTATATATGTATGTATGTATATATGTATGCAACTATGCATGTATGAATTGACCAGTTGGCCGGTATTGCATCTTTGAGTTAAACCATGGAATGCTTTAACGATCGCGGTGTAATTCAGTTGTTCGTCCAGCCACTGCAGTCAGAGTTCTCTTTGACGACATCTGGTGTAACTATAACAGTAGCGCCAAATAAAGACCGAATGAGTTTCTTTCGATTGCTAGATCAAAATTTCTTCTTTCCCTGTACGTCCAGTCGTCCATTCGTAATAATATTATTGTAAAAGTAAACTCTGCTATGATTGTGCTATCACTCTGCACTCAAGACGTTACGCACAATAACGTTGTAGCCGCATCTGTCTGCACGGATCAATATGCGGAACGGCACGTGCGGCCACTACCTGCTTCCATCCTTCCTTATAATATAAAGAAGGATGGAAGCAGGTAGTGAACTAAGCAGAAAGAAACTGTATACAGAGGGAACCAGAGGCAGCCAGGCAGAATCAAAATATTATTTGGTTCTGCCTGGCTGCCTCTGATTCTTTCTGTGTACATTATTTACCATTTTCTGCATTTATCCGTTCCCTTCCTTCTAAACCCCGTTCCTTCAGTTTTTCATCTCTGTCTCGTTCTGCCTTCGTCCCTTCTTTTCGTACTCCCTTCAGTCTGCCCCACTCTCCGCCTTCCTTTCTGCTTCCTCTTTCTGTTCCTCCACCCATGACTTTCTCTTGCCCTATGTGACTTTCCTCCGTGCTCGGCCTACCTACATTCCCCCCACCGTCCTTTTCTTCCTCTCTTTCCTTTCTTGTCTTCTTCCATTGTTTGCCAATGGCTAACGGATAACAAAAGGGTTTGCGTGTCTGCTACAAATATTTTTGGTCGAATATTATTCCTGAGACCATTGTGAAGAATGGTTAATAAGAGTAGCGACGTCTATAGAGTTTTCTCTGACAAGACGTTACGCACAATAACGTTGTAGCCGCATCTGTCTGCACGGAACACAATATGCGGAACGGCACGTGCGGCCAATGCACGTCGGATACAGGAAGAAATATAATACGGCGAAGAGGAAGGGACAAGGCGTATTGCTCCTACAAAACAGACAGGGAAATATGTAATTTGGAACGGGCTCAAGAAAGCTAAGCCGCAGAGGCAGTCTATGCTGCCTGTTTCAGCAAGTTTTAACAAATATTTAAGAAAAACATAAGAAAGATCCTCACACTGGCGCCATATGTCGTCCAAGTGTGATATCTGTTCAATTAAATTCGTTGCTACTACGTACATGATCATATTCTGACATTTAATCAACATAGTCCAACATAGCACAAAAATATGCTGTTACTGTCTAACGGACAACGGGACATATCTGTCCCATAAAATAAAAGTGGCCATAATGTAAATGTGTACTACTAAGCATAAAATAAACTACATTATGTTGACAGGAGAACCCTGACAATGTATTTGTGTTAGTTGTGAACATTTGGCAGACCAAAAAAATCTTGTCCCTTAGAGGGTTAACCAACTTACTTCTGGGTTGGATCAGATTGTGAAAATTGAGTCACTCTTGTCCATTATCAGTCGAAAATCTGTTGAGGATTTCAAGATGTTTATAATTGCCTTGAACAAAACTTTACAAGGACACATTGCCAAAAGACTCACAGAGACGCCAGTTGGTACGTGACTAAGCTATTCTAATTTTCTCTTGAAAAGAGTATTCTAACATCTTGTTTTAAATATTCTATCCTGGTAAACTTTATAATTTCGAATGAATTCTTACTACTTAGCTCCTACGTTTTCTTTTCCTCCTTTCACTCTTTATTCAGCATGGTCATTCATGTGAGATGACCTGCATGTTGAACTCATCATCTCTACCCCACTTATCTTCGTATCTGTCTTTTAAAATGATGGCTGAGTGGATTACATTGTGCAACTGTCTCCTACCTTCGTTATGTTATAAAGAAGGTTGCATATGTTGCAAGCCACATCTTTTGTATTACAAGACGCAGTTTCGTCGCGAAATCTTTGAGAAGGTGACCGAGGAGCACCTGATGACCATCATTCCTTTATTCATAACAGCAAAAATACTGCTCAACTCGCTGCCATACATTTCCCCCAAGTCAACGCTACACTTCCTGCAAGCCAGAAACGACTATTATAGATTCCATTTAAAAGAAGCCATACCTCTGCTATAAGACACTTTATAGCTACCAATAGATATCACAACTGACCTATTTGTCACAAGTGCTTTAAACAGTTCGTGTGACCCTGAAGCTTCCAATATTTTGAATCCAATGACTTAATGACATAGACTAAGATCAATCAAATATAAAGTCCTTTATACCGAGGTGCTTCATTTCCTTTAGAAAAAGGATTCAGGCAGTATCACATTTCCTGGATGTTAGCGATGCCATACTTCTTCATAAGCATTGTCGTTGATTGATGTTGTCAAAAATTCAGTCAAGCATGTCATCCAATCTGCGATGACTAGACCTAGGTAAGATTGAGCATAATACTATTGGCACGATGCAGGCAGGAGTCAAGATCTTACTTACTTACCTACTTACTTACTTACATACAGCTCTGTTTTAAGTAGCGTTGATGCAAATACGCTTACTTTGTACATTGGGATCACTATGGGCTTCTCGACAGAGATTCACACTAGCTGACCATATGAAAATATTCGCCTGCAGGTGAAAATATTGTCGTCTGATTCACCTATTAATCTTGTGGGTTCATTTGTTTTCTCGCGATCGGATCGCTGCAGCATCATTAAATATGGTTTTCATCCTGGCGGATTACAGCTACAGTAATTCTTCAACTCCACTCAGACATCATTTTAGAGACAGGCAAATCTTCCAGGTGTTGTGTCTATTTCTGACAAATTGAGACGTACTTCGCATTCGGGACCAACTGCTGATCCCAAGCATACGCTACGATTTCGTGTCCCTCGCGATTGATACCGATTCTGAATGCACCATAGAGCCATGCGTTCTTGTCTCAACAAACATAATCCCTGTTGCCGCTAATGGATACGCACAAGTCGGGGATTTTCCTGCTTTGAACCGTCTCTCAGAAGACTATAATAATAATTATGGATTGATGCTTCGAAAACGGGTTATTCGACTCAAGCCTGTATAGGTAAAGACTTTGCAAGCGTAATTTATTAATGCAAATTATATTTAGGCCATCAAGCACATAGTTTTATGCATACAGTCATTTTAGTCACTGAAACTTTGTCGCGTTATGTTAAAGGTGATATGAAAATGGCATTGTCAACCACATCTTCTGATTCGCTTGAGAAAAAAATTCCACCGAAAATTCCACCTAAGCCGAAGAAGCAGCAGCCTACGTCACCTTCCAGCAGACCAGTGTTTGTCAAGCCTGAACCCTTACTGGAACCAACCAATCACCCGTCTGAGCCAAATCTAATTGAGAAAGGGCAAAACACCACAACACATGAAATGGTAGTAAGTACATTTTCAGTAAGAAATTTTACTGGGCATTGGTTTTTCATCAAGCAGTTTTCCATCAACCAAATGCTACATTTCCCTAGAACGTGTTTATGGGTGAATACCCTCATCTTTACTCTTATCTCTCTATAAATAACGTGCTTCAACGTATTCAGACAGGCTTTAGGCGATTACAGTTCACGAAAGAAGCCGTCTTAAAAGCTTATAGTGAGCACGCCCCTGATGCTGGCTAAGGATAATTAAGTGCCTTGATACTTGCGGCTTTTGACTGTGACACTTGAATTACCCGGTAACTCAGAGATGTGAGTTTTGTCGTATAAACTTTCATTTATTCTTATAGCCTTAATAATAGGCAATATCTTAGGTCTATATTTCCCAGAAACTTTTAAATGGAAATAATGTCGAATTGTTGTATTGCATAGTTACCTGTGATTAGGTGGTTAGGTTGTGCGCTTGTCTTGAAAAGATTTTTCAGAATAAGCAGATAAAACTAGGAACAGATTAGTTTTCAGTTCAGCTGTGAATGAAGTTGGAGATTGCACAGAACTACTAATTAATTTCCAAAGCTTCGGACCAGCTGGCGAGAAGCCCGAGAGATCAACACTGTTTTGTGCGAGGCACAGCAAAGTCAGAGTATCCGTTTATTGAGTTTTGCTGGTATAGGAGTTGAGCAAGGAGTGGAGATAGGTCGGTTGATTTGAGTGCAATGTTTTGTGGACTATAAGACAAAGCTTAAGCTGAATTATACTCATGAGTTTTATGTGTATAGGCCTATGCCTTGCCAATCACCAACACTATAGATTTTGCCTGATCAGAACGCTTGGGTTAGAAATGGGTGTTTTACTTGTGTGATTTGATCAGTTAAAAACATCTAGCAAATGTTTAATGAATCTATCACTGTATCCTATTAGCCATTAATACCATGACCTGTCTGTGTTTACTATTAGCTTTCGGGGATCCATAATGACGTTGATGTAGAAGACCCCGACGAGAAAGAGAATAAACCTGAGGAAAAAGAACAGAAGGTTGACGACGATTAATCGCTTGACTCAAACAGTCCGGAGGGCACCTAATCTAGCCTATGGTGATTAGCTAAAAGAGGAACTACATTGTGTTCCAATTGAACTGATACCCTTTTTATTTTGGCAATAAATCTGTCAATTCTAAAAAATAATTCAATAAAATTTTAAAGATTGAAAGAGGGATAAATTATCAGTTTTCCGAAAATTGTATCAAATTCTATAAATGGAGTCCAAAGTTAGGCACATTCAAAATCTGGCAAACAAAATTCGAACTTTCCAACATGTAAAAATGTATTTAAAAAAATTAAACTTTACAATTCGCCGAAAACACGAAGACGTTAGCATTTCAAATTAATTTGGGTCACTTGGGTCAAATGTTCTTCAATGCTGATATTCAAAATGCGCGCCACAGTAAAGATTAAATGCTCTAACTTGTTGATCCCTTCCAGACAAAATGTCAGGTTCTGATTATATGCTGTCCGATCTACATATTAATGAATTATTTCTAGACAAATACTAAATGCTAGTTAAGCTTATATGCTGTCTTATTGTACCGATTGTATTGTTATTGAAAAATTTATAAAGCGCCTCTTACAGTATAAGCGAGTTTGAGTAGCTGCTGTTTAGTACCAAACCAGATAAAACTGGGTCTTAGAGGAGTTACGGCAGAGCCGATTAGCAGACATCGAGAAATCGAGATCGTGAGGAAAGAGTGTTGATAGATTCCGCAAGAGCGAGTTGCTCTGAGGAGGGGCGTGCACACAGGCTTGGATATCATTTTCATAAAGGTCACCCATGGCCAGATGCTTAGCGAAATGGGAAGGGATATCAGCAGTATAATAGAGAACCTATAGTATTGGGCCGAGTACAGATCCCTGTGGGGCGCCGAACTCAACCACAAACCAAGGCGTTCTAGAGTCTTTTGGGTCAAGGTTTTGAATTTGTAAGGCAGGGAAGACAACCATTTGAGTACGGCCAGTGAGATAAGATTGAAACCAAAGAAGAAGAGGTCGACTAAGACCACACGATAGCTGCAGACGTTGTAGGATATCGTGGTCGACCATATCGAAAGCAGAGAAGACATCAAAAAGTGCCAAAAGCGTCAGATGTGACTAATCAACAGCCGTATAGATTTCAAAGAGAAGAGATAGGTGGTAGCAAAGAGAAGAGATAGGTGGGCGATTTCCGTGTAATAACGGCCCCTAAAGCCAGACTGGTTAGGAGGCAGAAGGCCGGACGGTTCTAGATAGGGTAGGAACTGGAGAGAGACAATTCTCTCAAGGGTTTTGGAAAGAAAGGAGAGAGTGGAGATAGGACGTTAGTTTAGACGGACATTTTTGGTAAGGTCTTTTTGAACTTTTAAGGCAGGGAAAACAATGGCCCGCTTTTATGATGCTGGAAGGTGGACCTCAGTGATGGGCCGATTAAAAATATACAATAAAAAGGAAACAATGTCATCTAAAACGTCGGTAATAATAAAAAGCGGAAGCGGATCCAGTTCACAGGATTCGTGGTTCGAAGAGCAGAGCACCCGACGCAGTTCAAACTCCAGGATTATCTATATAATTATGATTATATCTTATCATTATTGTTATTTTTATGCATATATCTATACATATATATTGTATGAACTATATCTGTAAGACCAACTGTCCTGCTAGGGGCTAGTCATGCTTTGTGCAACTAATGTTTTAAGTCTGGGGTTTACAACTAGGTCTGTTGAGGCTATAACTATAACTATTTACGGACATATTAGGCCTACTTATGAACTATTCCACGGGCAATGTGATTATCCAATTATTCTAGATTATGTCTTGTGCGATGTACATATATACGGTATACATGTATAATATGCTTACTAACGTCAGACATTTTAGGTTACTATGCCGGGATTGTAGATGCTATATTATTAACTACGGACGTGTTTCTAGTGAATTATTCCATTGGTTGTAACTATTTGTTGTAATTGGGCGACCCTGTTAGCATAGGCGGAGACTTGGTCTTGGGTTTGGGGGACCGGTGGATCGGCCGAAGGACGATCGGCGAGGCGCGAAGCGCCGAGCAGGGGAGGGGTTTGGGGAGGGGATGTGCCCCATCCCCTATTTAGATTTTTTTGAATTTCCACACTGTAATGTTAGCATTTTAAGCTGTCATTTGAAAAAATTGCTCTATAATTTGAGTGCTGATAGGAACCAGCTGTCACTCATAGCTTACATGTAGTTTGAGTCATGTTTGAGTTTGGGGAGGGGTTTGGGGAGGGGGATGTGCCCCTCCCCTATTTAGATTTTTTTTGAATTTCCACACTGTAATGGTAGCATTTTAAGCTGTCATTTGAAAAAATTGCTCTATAATTTGAGTGCTGATAGGAACCAGCTGTCACTCATAGCTTACATGTAGTTTGAGTCGTGTTTGAGTTTGGGGGGAGGGGTTTGGGGAGGGGGATGTGCCCCTCCCCTATTTAGATTTTTTAAAATTTCCATACTGTAATGGTAGCATTTTAAGCTGTCATTTGAAAAAATTGCTCTATAATTTGAGTGCTGATAGGAACCAGCTGTCACTCATAGCTATTATTATTATATTCATGAAATATTTCAGAAATATTGGAGGAGATATAAGCAGCTCCGTCCCCCCACCTCAAGTTTTGGGGGGGACCGTCCCCCGCTGTCCCCCCTAAGTCTCCGCCCCTGCCTGTTAGCGGAAACGGCTCGTTCCTTTGGGTGCTTACATTGTCGCTACATGTGAATGACTTATTGCTTCCGTTTCTATACGCTTACGGTGAACAATAAAGCATTTGACTGATTGATTTATTAATTGATTGAATGCACGCGTCAGTGTGGCAGACCCGCCGAGAGTGGAGGGAAAATGCCTAGAGACCCAGCGACTTTTAGGGGCCCGGGCGACTTTTAGGGGCCCGGGCTGGGCCCACAATCAACTGATGAAAAATATTATAACCAGTTATACAAAGTTTATGATTTGTGCTTTTTAAAATATAATATTACGGACACTTAACTACAATAGTTGCATATATAAATATAATTTTGTAGGGTCGTACCCGCACTATTATTATTTCAGTTTGTCTTAAAACATTTATCATAAAGTCTAAGGATAGTTAGGGCCTGTGACTGCTCTGCTTAGGGGCCCGGAATTTCTGTCGTCAGCCCTTAGGACAATGCAGAGCATGAAACCGTTGATAAATAGCAACCCAAAACTTGTGAATGTACAGGTTTCTATATATATAGTTCATTCATTCATTTTGAAAATTTATATAGTGCCTCTTCAAGACATCTATTCAGAGGCGCTCTCTGCGCTACCCTATTATGATGTTAGGTGTCATTATGAACGAAAATATTACATCAGTTAGCAAAACAATGCACAGCAAGCTAGAAGAGTCACCACTGGAGGGCCAACGCACACGCGTGGAACCAACCAACGGATTCCCGTCGATAGATTAAGATGGCACGGATGTTCAGAGTTGAGCGACGACAGGTGACAGCGTTCACAAACACGGTCACGATGCCGACGAGCAGTCCCTCACTGGTTGAAGATGACACACGTCCAGCTATTCGTCGTGTGTCGGTCAGTAGATTGCAGCGACTGAAGGTCGATGTAACTCCAATGGCCCGCATCGGTTGTCATCCACCGAGACGATAACACTCGGCTACAGGTGGCGTACACGGTCCCTATGGCTGAGGCTCGACTCTACACATCAGAGGCATGGGCCTGATGCAGTCGCATGACGACAAGGTGACTTGCTAACAAAATACCATCAAACTCACAAAATCCTTGGCAAAACCGACTAATACGTCCGGCATGGCCGATGACATGCGCAGAACTATCACTATATAACATAACATAACGTAACAAGGCTTAAAGTGGTTCAGAAGACTAAAAATCTGTTTGAGAACCACCACTAAATACATGAATTTAATATCCAATCTGCCCAGGCTTGTTCTTGAAATTGTTGAGTGTCTCCACCGAAACTGCTTCCTCACTGAGCTCGTTCCAGGCGTTTATCACTCTGCTACTAAAAAATCTTTGCCTAATAGCGCCTTCTGACTTCCTGAATCTTATAATATAATTCTAAGTCTTTTTACGTTGTCCTTCCGTTTGTTTGCTTGTATGTTTGTATGTTTGTTTGTCCGTCGTGAAAGGCTCCGAAACGGAACGCTTTAGCGATTTACAAACTTTTACACAACATTATTACGCCACGTCTTGGTCAACGCGACTATTTTCAGCTCGCAATTTTATTTAAACGCCGATATATGGACATTTTAAATTATTTCCAACTGTTTCAACGAGGCTATCTTATAATAGTATGGCCATTTGTCCACGTCACGCGGCTAAATATGCAATCTTACGTCACGCGGAGCATGACGTCAACGCTCTGATTACGTTACCGCTCTGATTACGTCAACGCTCTGATTCGCAACCAATAATACGCCTATTATAAGGTTGAGTGAGATAACCCGTGTAGTACGGGGAACAAATAATATTGAGTAATTAACCGCTTAACCGCCATAATGCCGGATATATCCGGCGCCAGCTAAAATCCTCACGCCTTAGCGCCGGATTAATCCGGCATAAACATAATGACTCAGGCATAGTGCTGGCGTGGCGTATTTCATGCAGTATGGCGCATATTATATTAGCAGAGGATGTCATAGGCTATATTTGGACGGAATTTTTTTACCCCGGCTACTTCCGGTCTGATCGCTATGCAACCGGTGACGTATAGTAAGAGTACAAAATGGCGAAACGGAAGTTTACAAGCGATGTGATATTACCGGCAGAATGCAAGAACTTTGGCATTACTGAGAAGATTGTTATATATCTTGCACTTCCTCTACTGGACAGTGGTCGTACAGTGTTCATGGACAACTGGTACTCCAGCTGTCGGTTGTATGACTACCTACACTACAGACAGACAATGGCCTGTGGAACAATAATAGATCTGAGTAAATATGTGCTGTTATGTTGGTTTATACGTGATCAGCAAATGTCAAAAAATAATTACGAAACTAACAATAAGCCACAAAAATTACGTTATTTTTACCAATATGGTGCGGCGCCGGATTTCTTGGCTTGCGGTGGTTAAAGGGTTAAGGTAGAGATAACCCGTGCAGTACACGGGAAAAGCAACTATGTTCACGTCTAAATATCGTTTCCATTCAGATATATGGACTTTTTTAAATATTTGAAGCCCATCAGCAAATATAGTAAGTAAGTAGCCTTTATTTGCAGCTGTTAAAAATTACGCCTGGGCAAAACCCGGGCGAACGCCGGGTAAAAAATGCTAGTATCTTATATTTGTGTCCCCTTAATCCTTCTCTCTCAGCCAACTGAAAGAATCTTGAGTATGGCGTAACTTCTTTGTTTGCCATCAACTTGTATGTCTCTATTAAATCTCCTCTGCATCTTCTCTTCTCTAGTGTTGTCAGTCCACAATTCACCAGTCTCTCTGCATACGTCAGTTTTCCAAATCCTCTGATCATCTTTGTTGCTCTCTGCTGCACCTTTTCTAGCACTTCCTTATATTTTTGCGTGTAGGGACTCCACACTTGAGTACAGTACTCTAAGTGAGGTCTGACCAGAGTTGTATATAGGTTAATGTATACAACCCTCACCACTGTGAAGCCGGTTCAGATGGACAGATGAATCACAATTTGTTTATTATATATGATTTGTTTATTATATATGGTGTCACGACAATTCGTCTACCGACCTTTCGTCTACGACACTTCGTCTACACACATTTCGTCTACAAAGTTGTTTGATAATGTCACTTTGAAATGGAAGCTGGATTGATGAAAAAAGTGTTTCCCTAAATGGAAGTGGGATTGATGAAAACATTCCTGTGTTGACAAAGAAGCTGGATTGATGGAAATAATTTTCCCCGTAAATGGAAGCTGGATACAAAGCAGGATGCATGGATGAAACTAAGTTTCCATTCAATAGAAGCTTGATTGATGAAAATAATCTTTTCAGTAATTAGAAGCTGGATTCCTGAGAATATTTAGCACGCTTTAGCGAAACTATAAAAAGCAGCCTCTGTTGATTAGCCGTAATGGATAACGATACACTTGTAGACGAAATGTCGGTAGACGAAGTGTCTGTAGACGATGTGTCGTAGACGAAACGTCTGTAGACGAGTTGTCGCGGAACCATTATATACATACATATGTAATTATGTATATATATACATCAATGCGTTACCCTATTGTATCTTTAATAGGAATATTACTACATATTTGGTCCGCTTTCCGCTAGATCAGTGGTTCTTAACCTTTTCAAGGGAGCCGAACCCCAAGAGAAATCCATGACCACTCACCGAACCCCTGAAGTTTGAACAATAATTTTTTAACTAATGGGAACAAAAGGAAATAAAAAATTGTACCAAAATGTGATACAATATTAATACATTGAATACATGAACTACTAATAGTTAACTAACCGTGCCAAACTACCAATTGCATCTTAATGTGTCCTTTGTTTGGGCCTGGTAGGCAATCTATTTCAAACAAAATTTATTAAATAAAAGTCGAAAAATAAAAATAAAATAGCAAATGATTTTTCACTCACACTCACTGACCCTGAATATGTATTATATTTCAGAGGACCTCTGCCGAACCCCTGGCACTGGCTCACCGAACCCCAGGGGTTCGGTCGAACACTGGTTAAGAAACACTGCGCTAGATAGTAGAGCTTAGTTCAGCTGTTTAAGTTCTGTCGTCATTTGCCTCAGGTTCCTCTACTTATCATCCCACAGGCTTTTCACTCGAATTACAGTTTCACCTCTTCAAGAATTCCTACTCTAATCCATCCGATCATCCGCCTTAGCAACTGCTCTTTATCTCTCTCTGACCTCTCTAGTAACCAGACTCGAGGCCTCCACTGGACATCGATCTCTGGACAACCCCTCTGATACGACGCAGCGCTCGTTAATAAGCTGATGGCCTGCGCTTAGCTTTAGAGTAGCGCCTAAAAATTTGGAGTATATGATTATGATTAATAATGCAAACTCAACCATCAACTTTGTTACGTGCGATTAAAATAACTAATGATGTATTGAAAATTAAATATCGTATTGCTACGCTACCTTCTCTGGCTTGCCTCAGCGCAGTATCGTTCGTCTTCATCATGGCCATCATTGCCTCTGCTCGTGTCTGGCCATTCGAATACAAAAGCTCGACTGCATCCCACCCTTGCGGCAAGACCAACTTCAGAGGCATAGGATCGGCCAGCGTGTCAATCTTTGCCTTTGAGACTTAAACGTGCGTGATACAGCCTTCTTGCATATATTCGTCAGGCCGAAAGAGAGCACCCTTTCCAAAAGGAATTGAAATTCTATCTGACATTGTAACGCACCAATATATACATAGCAGAGATGGCTACGTCTTATTCAGACTTACATGTATAGCTCTGACCTACTTAGGTCCCTCCAGTGATCTCTATAAATAGTCATTGCATTGCTTATTGGCACTGAAAGTTCGAATTAGTGCACACTGGGGCAAAGCACAGAAGACGGCTGACGACAGTTTTAAACGTTTGGAAAACTTTTGAATATTTTAAAAACTCTCTAGAATGTTTTATTCTAATAAAATTTCTCAATAAAAAATTTCTTTTAATTGCTACTTCTCGCGGAACCCTTTTGTTCACCCTCTGGAACCAAAGGGCTCTGCGGAACCCACTTTGGAAAACACTGACCTACACAATGCTTCGATCCACACAAGTCCGTGTGCAAGAACTTCGGATTTGTCCACTGCCTGCCAAAAGGTCTAACGTGAAACGTGAAAAGCTATCCTGTAATATATCGTATCTGAGCAAAATCTCCTCGCGTTCGGTTTCAATTTGTAGTACCGAACCTTGCAAGGGAACATTATAAAGCTTCAACGACATTGTATTGCATTGTATTGACACATAAATAACAAGCGATGACAACATTGAAGTGCAGACGAAGGATTGTTGACAAAGCAAACCAGCCAACGATGCGCCTACAAAACGATAACATTTGTGTTATAGGAAACTATCGGAAAGATAACATCAACATGAAACTCGAACAAGAGGAAGAAAATCAAGAACTGCATAAAAAGTTTAGAAAATCAAAATACATTGTTTCTTCTTTTCTCCTGATCTTCACAATTGTTTTGGCCCTTTATCGTGTTTATTTTCGTACTCAAATCTGACGAGATCATGCTAAAATGTTAGTAATTCCGTCACAGCCCTCTCTAACAGATTCTTCAGCAACTCCCTACATTTCATCAATTACCTAAAAAAATTTGCTTTTCATTGGTTCATCATTTCATTAATCGCAATTAGTGCTTCATCTGACCCCCATATCCTGCCCGTTGTTTGGCGTGAATTTCTCGAAGAATCGACTGACCTGCGTCTACTCGAGACCACAGATCCACGACACAATTTTGGCAACAGCCTTCTAACATCGCTCGGGTTATTGCAGGATCCTATCATGCTAGTGACAAATATCAATTACTCGTCGTTTTCGGTTTCATTGAGGCCCTAAACATTAGTCCAGATAGTATCTTCCAATCTTTTCGTTGCATCGTGTTCTTTACAGTTGTTTACCGGTACTCTCTGAGTGGTTCTGCATTCCGTTATTTACATTTAATAACTCACACAATTTTGGCGTCAAAGTCCAAAAACTAATAAGTTAATTAACTAATTTGGGAAAAAAAACTTTACCTCACAAAGACTTTAAAACTTCACTTACTTCACAAGAAAACAAAAAACAAATCAAGCAGTTTATGGGTAATTTTTACAGTATTAATGCATTCAACCATAATTATGATTATTTTAGTATCGAGTTGTGAGATAGAGATTGATGACATTCCTGGAAGTCGTTCCATTTCCTTTACTGTTTTATTCTAACACTGATTACGGTATTATCGTATCATCGTCTCTTGTTGAGCTGAAACCCGTAGAAAAGGCGTAAGGCCGTCTTTAAATAGGGCCTAGTCAACAAGAACCGGCTGTCATGCATTATTTCTGTTATTCACAATTATTAGGTGGCCCTAATAGCGGGATTCTTCATCCTTTCTGGGTCTCCTCCTTGGTATCCACAACTGATGTAATTTACTGTGTTCGTTGTGCTATAATTGTACTATGCTGGATCAGGAAATAAACTGATTTGATTTGATCAAAAGGCGCTATAGAAGGGCCTTTAAGAATACGTGCAAACTACTTGCTATCCTAAGAAATTATAGTGTATTTTACTGCAAAAACCCTCTACAGTATGGAAAATAACTCGTGTTCCATCGATGTAGCTGGCGTACATAACACATAGAAGCATTTCTACAGTTAAACTACAAACACCTAAACAATAATTAAGTAAGAAAATGTTCAAGCACAACTAATGATTAATTAAAGGCTAAGTTTTTAAAAAACATGCTGTGCTAGAGGCAGTGTTCATTCAATTCGAACCGATTCCAAAGGTGGACTGTCGTTAGCCGGGAACGGATGAACTTTAACTCTGGACAGTGGACGAGGATCTAGGACTCCTGACTTTGGTCGAACACTGATCCTTGTCGACAAACCAGTCTTTCTGCTCGATATCTTACCGATTAGGTTGTAGATGAGAAGATCCAGAAACTCGAAAAAGGAAAGAATGCTTCCTCCGAGGAATAGCCCGAAACATCCGCCGAAGTCACCTGAACAAATTTGACAGCAGTGTGAAGATTTTTCGAGTTTTATTATAACAGAGCAACGTTCGATTATGTACATCACCGCAACTCTAACGCAGTTCACTATTTTCACTATATATAATAGGTCTACAGTACACGTTTTTCAATCTCAGTCCGTCGAGAACGTAAAACCGCCTAGCACAGCGTCGAACCCTCTTATTCGCCCAACAGCTAAACATTCACTCCCCTGTTTAAACTTTATCCGCTCCCGCGTTTCCTACCGCCCACCCTTCCGGTAGACCACCTGCCGTGATCAGTAATTGGTCACAATTAGACCTAGGCCTACATATATAGCCCACAACTAGGCGCGCACTCAAAAGTGCCTATTTGCAGGTGCAAAGGGCCTAATTGTTCCTTCAGGGTCCAACCACTATATATATATATATATATATATCTGCTATTCGTCACAAGACTCCCCCTTTTCGAAGAGTGAACATTCGAGACAAGAATTTTCACTCTTAAACAAGACGAATAGCGACAAGTCTATAGCAGGCCTATACAAAGTGCACCAGCTAGGCAAAACTAAACAACATTAGGCCATAATTAGACTACACCATCTACTCTAACAATGCAACAGTTCAAATCCATCAATATCAGATAATTTCAGAACACTTGTCAACCATCTAGGTAACTAAATTACCAAGGACACCAGAAATGTTGCCAATAATTAAATCATATAATGGCCTTCGCATGTAAACAGCTTTAATCGTTCCCTTGTAGAACGGCGTGTCGACCTCAATCTCTGCCACAGGTACGCGACGAAACGTCCCGTCTATCATGACACAGGTCTTCGTTGCACCTGTGAGGCCCTCGTCTGGCACCAGGTCTCTTCTAACAACAACAGTCGAACAGCCGGTGTCCCTCAGAACGATTACTTTCCGTTGTCCAACCCAACCTTCTGCAGTTGGCATCGACGTTGCAGAACCCGTGTCTCTGCAGGCGTCTGCAATGACGGGAAACGTGCCACCACAGCGTAGTTCCACGTTGTCGGACAGCATGGCGTTGCACATCGGTCCAACCTCGCCGTCGTCGGTAATCAGACATTCATCACACTGATGTCTTGCGTGCGCTCGACACCTTGGACTCCCTCTACTCGGCGCCAGTACAGGTTGTTTCAGCCGGGTTGTCGGTGATGCAGGCAGCAGCCCCTGTGGGCGGCCATCGCAGTCAACCTCATGGCTCGTCGCTGAAGAGAGTCGTCGGCTGTCTCTCTTCTTCCACGGCTTCCGATTTCTTTGTTCTGGGTATCCTTGACCTTTGTACTCCAGACTGGACACAGGTACTTTCTTCATACAGTCGCGGGCCAGATGCCGCGGGCTGTCGCAGATGAAGCAACGTCTGACTGGTTCCTTCGTCAGTGCCTTGAATTTCCGGTCAGTTCTCGGCGATCCTTCTTCAGATGAGTTTCCGCTTTCCTCCGATCTCGGAAGCTGCGCTTCTGTATAGCGCTCGGAGATTTCGGCCACTTTCGCCAGCGTCGCAGGTCTTCGCTCCTTGAGGAATACCGCCAAATCATTCGAGCAGGTGTTAATGAATTGCTCGCGGATTACCAACGTTTTCAGGTCTTCAAAAGTATCCTCCTTTTCGGCCATCTCAATCCATCGCAGCACGTACGTATTAAGACGTGAAATGAACTGAAGCGGAGTCTCTCCTCCGTCCGGCTTTGCGCTCCGGAATTTAGTGCGGAATCCGTCTTCCGTCAGATTGAGGCACTTCAGCAACGCTTGCTTGAGTCGGTCGTAATCCAGCGCCTCCTCGGCTGGTAAACGGGCGTAAACTTCCAGAACCTTACCCTTCAGCAGCGCCGACAGATAAACCGCCCAGTCGGCTCTTTTCCAGTTCTGGAGCTGAGCATATCGTTCAAAGCGGAAGATATAGCTGTCCAGCTCGTCTTTGTCTCTTCAAAGGGCGGAATCTTGGGACCTTTGACACTCTTTGACACCTTTGACCGGCCGCTTCCGTCTCTTCCTCCTCGCTGGAACAGGTTCTCGTCGTCCGGTAGACTTCCGTCGCTATCGGATGAACCATTCGTCTTTGCAGTCTTCGACTGCAGAACTTGAGTTTCTCGCTCCACTTTGGCGCGCGCCAAAACGATTTCCTCCAGTTCCTTCTGTTGAGCGATCCGTTCTTTTTCTGCAGAATGTGTTCGCTCCCGGTCTTCGCGTTCTTCGGCTGCTTCTGCGTAACCCATTCCAGAAGGTCCTTCCCAGATAGACCGCATTCCTTGCCAAAGGCCACAAAGTCTTTCATCGCTGACATAACGTCGATACGTGTGAAGTCTAACACGAAAACTCGCCCAAAAATCTTCTTTTACGGCTTGTGTACTCCTGGCAGGCTCGCCAATTGTGAAGATTTTTCGAGTTTTATTATAACAGAGCAACGTTCGATTATGTACATCACCGCAACTCTAACGCAGTTCACTATTTTCACTATATATAGGTCTACAGTACACGTTTTTCAATCTCAGTCCGTCGAGAACGTAAAACCGCCGAGCACAGCGTCGAACCCTCTTATTCGCTCAACAGCTAAACATTCACTCCCCTGTTTAAACTTTATCCGCTCCCGCGTTTCCTACCGCCCACCCTTCCGGTAGACCACCTGCCGTGATCAGTAATTGGTCACAATTAGACCTAGGCCTACATATAGAGCCCACAACTAGGCGCGCACTCAAAAGTGCCTAGTTGCAGGTGCAAAGGGTCTAATTGTTCCTTCAGGGTCCAACCACTATATATATATATCTGCTATTCGTCACAAGCAGCACATATTATGCATGTTTCTCAATTCAAACGCACTTGGATCTCTGTCTAACAGTCTGTCTGTCTCTGTATCTCTTTTAGCACTTATGTGTTGAAGTGTGGTTTTATTAATTTTATACTGATAAATTGGATATTAATAATGTGTATACACTGTATGTATGTATGCAAGTATGTGTAAACTGTATGTGGTGCATTAAAAAATTCCCTATGGAATGCCCTTCCCTCCTCTCTACATGTTTCTATTCTTTCTGGGTCTCTTCGTAGCCATCTCCCTCCTCAAACCCTTATTCTTCTCTAGGGGTTCTCGCACTGGGAGCGCTGCTGAATGGCCACTGTTGTGAATGGCGCTATATAATACATGTTTATATTTCGGTCGGTTTATCAGAGATTAATTTCTCGGATCTTTACTGCGGGTGGCTCGGTCGCAATATAAACGTGGAGTACAATACAATACTATACAACACAACACAATACAACTGGGGCGCGGTGGTATAGGGGTATGTTCGGTGCCTTGCAGCCGGAGGGTTGCGGATTTGAATCCACCTCAAAGCCGCCGCGTAGGGACCCTGGGCAAGTCCTTCACTCGCAATTGCTCATGCGATTCAGCGTCCGCGCAGTAGTCGGGAGCGCCTCTGAATGGGCAATCTGGTAGGGGCGCTATAACAAGTGTTCAAATACAAAATACTTATATGTGGCCTAGCAAAGAAAAAGACCATGCAGTACGTACCCTGTGCTAGGCTACAGATAAACCGCAATGTAGTTTCACATACATTAGCTTGAAAAATTAAAGTTTTGCTATTGAAATTGATAACAATGCACATCACAGTCTTAACGGTTTCTTGCTGATAATGAACTGCAGGTGCTAATTAGATGAATTTATTGTATATGGAGATCATGGACTCACTTAGAAACTGGACTAAATCGTATCCAGTCGTCTGTTCAAATGATCGATACTTCAGTTCTCCATAGAAAATGTCGACCTCAAGAAAATTGCTCCTAAAGAAAAGCAGCAACGGCAGACACTTAGCAGTTTTGCTTGAACAGTTGTTCAGTGTTTATACAGTTGTTGGCTGCTTACATAGATGTATAAACATGTCTTATTTGAGCTAGCGGTGCCTGGATTATTCGCCGTACGTGTTTATAGTGCGCGAAAATTAAGTCGATTTAAATAATACAGTAGATATAGGAGATACAGTAGAGAGAGCTAGCCTATATATTGAGAGTGGAACTGTTTAAGTAGATGTAGTTAATTTATGTTGACGATGTATATTGAAATGAAGCATCGAAGTTAAAATTTGGTTTTCATGTGCTTGACAGATAAAGAAGAAATATTCCAAAACGTTGAAAGGTGTCAATTTGAATATAGCCATAGACTACCAAGAAGTTAGCGATCTATATCTCGCGCTCTTCGTTCTGCTGACCGGCTTGATCTGTTCGTACCTCGGTCGCGAACCTCATTAACCCAGCATCGGGCTTTCGCTGTAGTGGGTCCCTCAATATGGAATGACCTTCCCGATGCAATTCGTAGCAGGATTCTGAAGGGAATTTCACTGGCATCTCTTCGCTGCTTAAAGACCTTTCTCTTTTCTCGGGCCTTTCTCGGGCCTGTCAGCGCTTCTGAATAGCTCTGCTGTGAGAAGCGCTTTACAAATGTTCAGATTAGATTAGATTAGATTAGATTAGCAGTAGGGATAAAGCGTTTTGAGATAGGTCACTGAGGGAAGAAAGCTGGTGACAACTGCTGACTGTAAGACTAGTTTTTGCTTTGCCTAGATCAGACGTAATCGAGTGAGACTGCCAACCACCTGTAGGCTTGTAGCCTCTGAAGTTTTGGTGCCTTTCTTATGCTCTTCAAATGAGAATTTGTTTTGTCGTAATCACCGTAATCGTACCTGACAAAACTGTCTCCGATGAGTGTAGAATCATTAAAAGTTGTCAGCTGTTGGTTGAGAGTGTTGACGCTGTCGATGACCACCTGTTGTGCTGAGTGCAGCTCAGACTGGAGAGTGCTAAGCGTCTGCTTGAGACTCGTTGTGTAAGCATGAACAAGCATCGGAACAACAGTTGGAGAACGACTGACCAGCGCAGCGAGGGTCATTTCAAATCCGAGCACCAGCTCGATAGGATGCATATGATACCAACCTAGCTGCGAAAACACAAATCGATGCTTTCGGTAATGATATCACTGTAATTTTGTCTCTCCATGGCATGGATATATGTATCGTATCGCATCTGAAAATTTATAAAGCGCCTCTCACAGTAGCCTACATCCTAGTGATCCTTCAGTCAGCGTGACAACCCCGAAGAAATACGAAAGTCTTCAAGCAACGAAGGGATGAGAGGGTGGGATCCCGACTGAAATCTTACTACGTATTGAGGAAGGAGGTCATTCCACATAGAAGGGCCCACAATGCCAAAGGCACGTTGTTGGGCCATGGCAGTCCTTGCCCAGGGAACTACGAGATCAAGTCGATCCTTAGACCGGAGACGGATGAAAGAGACAGTGGTTATCTGAAAGACATAACTATAGCTGAATTGGCTGGGCACGGTGGTCGGAGCAGAAATCTCGAACCAAATTTTTGCCCTGACGGGGATTTGAACAACTTGACCATTCAGCCAACCGCGTCCCACCCAATCATCAGCCTATTCTAGTTTTGCCTTCGCTTAAGCGTAGTGGTCTTGATGTCAGTGACATGGCCAATTATCGACCTATATTTAAAATCTATTTTTCTTGTCAAAGATAGTCGAGAAATACGTCTCGATACAGCTTAAAAGTCATCTCGAGGCAACAGTCAGGGTTCAGGAAGTCTCACTCCACAGAGTCTGTTATAACACGCATTCTAGTCGACATGTATGCGGCTGTTGATAAGAGGCATGTAACCCTTCTTGCCCTGTTTGATGTGATTGCGGCCTTCGACACGGTTGACCATGGATGGCATTCTTCTAAAGCGCCTTTAAACGTCATTCGGTGTTGTTGGCCGCCCTCTGTTGTGGTTGCGGGCTTTTCTCAGTGGGCGTAGCCAGTCTGTGGTTTTTGTTTCCAGAGTCGACTATGGCAGTGCTATCTATTCGGGCTTAACCCTATCGCGCATTAGCCAGTTGCAATCTGTGCTAAATGCCGCGGCACGGCTGATAGGAAGCATACCAAAGTTCGGGCATATATCTGGCTTCATACCGGAGGAACTGCACTGGCTGCCAATGCAAAAACGCATTGAGTTTAAGATCCTAATGCTTATGCGCAATTGTCTTTCAGGCCAAGTCCCAGTCTATCTTAGGGAGCTTTGTGAGCATGTGTTATCCATACCAGGTCGCAGATTCCTTCGCTCTGCCACTCAAGGCGACCTGGTTGTCCCTATGGCTCGAACTTCTACGGTACTTCATAAGAGCTTTGCTGTGGTCGGTCCATCTTTCTGGAATAGGTTGCCTAGCTACCTCCGTAATGAGCTACTTGGTCTTTCCTTGACCCTTTCCGCAAGCGTTTGAAACCCATTCTTTTCGATCGTGGTTTGGTGTCGTCACTTGTCAGGTCGGGAGCGCCTCTGAGGAGTATTTCTTGAAGTGGCGCTATATAAACTTACGATTACGATTACGGTTTCATGAATTCCTACCCTGACTCATCTGATCCTTCGCCTGTTAAATCTATACAGAACGACATCTGACTTAGTAGCTGCTCGGCCTCCTCTCTTGATTTGGAAAACGGAATCCTGTTGACTAACCTTTGGAAGTCCCTCTGACTTGACGCAGCGCTTGTGAATGAGCTCGTGTCCTGCGCTTAGCTTCTAGCGAAGCTTTAGAAATTTGGAGTTTACGATAACGTATCTAACTTCTATACCCGTTAATACACTGCTCAGGCAAGCCCAAGGACTGCGTTTTTTGACGTCACACAATCAACATTACGGCCTGTCAGTATCTAAAAGGCAATGGACTGGCGCAGCCAGCGAACAGTCACCACTAGAGTCGCAAGATTTCTGACCAAATACGCACGCACAAGCGCCGCGCATTAGTCACCGTTAGAGGTCGCTCGTGACTGGCGCAGCCAACGTGCAGTCACCGGGAGAGGCTGCAGATTTCTTTTGTTTCTCAATACATTAAATCCGTCGCCAGGTGGCGCTCGATTTCAAAGAGAGCAAGGTGAACAAAAGAGCCAACCGTGAGCAGAAGCCAGTACAATGAGCATACAAGAACACCGTGATAAAAATTTGTGTGTGTGAGTGTTTGTGCGTAGTGCGTGTGTCTTCGCCGCTAGAGGTCGCAAGATTTCTGACTAAAAGCGCCCAATAGCCGCCCATTAATTATCACTAGAGGTCGCTCTAGTGAGAACTACAGCGCTAGGGGTCGCCGGAGACTGTGGTAGACAGCGAGTAGTCACCGATAGAGGTTGCAAGTTTTATTTATTTCCCCAATATATGAAATCATTCGCCAGGGGCGCTCGATTTCAGAGAGAGCACAGTGAGCAGCAGAGAGCACAATGATCCAGAAAATTTCTTCACCGTCTTAGGACGGGCAAACACCTAGTGTTTTAATAGTTTAGATATACTTCATACGTTTACTGTGAGAACAGCGGATCCATGAACTCTATGCACTTAAACTTCGGAAAAGGTTTTGCCCATTTTTCAGCCATTAGAAATCCTTTCCTTTAAGAAAACTTTGATATGATTACAGTAGACAATTTTGTAGGATACTGAGTCTACGATGTGTACATGAAATTTGCTAATCGATTAGAATTAGAATTAGCAAAAGCTTCTAGCTAATCGATTAGAATTAGAATTAGCAGCAGCTAATCGATTAGTAATTAGAATTAGATTTCGATAATCGATAGTTCGATACATATATTTGCTTCATGAATTTGTTAAATTTTAATCAAAGCAAAGCAAGTTACTACAGCACTTGCTGTTGCCTATTACAATACCTAAACCTGTTACTATTACAATACCTAAAGCAGCCTATTACAATATCTAAAGCTGTGCAACTGCTATGTGTGATAACAGTCCAAAAGCCAGCAAACAACACCACATCGGTCAATAGATCCTGGAATTATTCACATTGTTACTGCATATTAAGTTCACTATTGTATTTTGCAATTAGCATGTCTTGAAACAGCGCATCACTTAGCCTACTGCGTCTAGCGTTTACGATGTAGTCAGCAGAAGTAAATACGCGTTCCATGGCAGCTGAGGTTGCAGAAACACAGTGATGCTGTAGATGAAGAACATGAAGACAAGGACATTTTTCAGTATCCAGTGAGCAAAATGGACATATAATCATGAACAGATAATTGCAGGTTCGAAACAGCCTTCAGATAAATAAGTAAGTAGGTATATTCTTCAAACTCAATATTAATGAACTCATTCTTAATGAACGCGTTCTCAGCTTAATTTTCAAACAGCTAATCGATCAGCTAATCGATTTTCGATTAGAATTAGCTGAGAATTGCTAATCAATTAGAATTAGAATTAGCATCAGACGACAGCTAATCGATTAGAATTAGAATTAGCTGTTTGTCTAATCAATTAGCTAATCGATTAGCATCTAATCGATTAGTTACCCATCTCTGGATTACAGTAGACACTTTTGTAAGATACTGAGTCTACGATGTGTACATAGAAAGAGTTAATCATTATAACTTACGATTTTGTCTTGAAGCATCGGAATCGGATTTCTCCACAACAGAAGTTCCTTGGCGAAACTATAGACCTCTGTGTCCTCGACTGACATGAATGTCTGTAGCTCACCTAAGTACTTGATCAGCTTAGAGTAGTCGGAAATGATCCTCACCTCAATGGTATTTATGATGGCCGTCACATCCGATAGGACTGAAGACTCGAAACCAGACAAAGCGTTATCGATATGAAGCAACAACCTCTTATTCGACTTTCGCAGAGATCCGCTGGAAAGCTGGAGCTTCGTTCGGCTGCCATTTCGATATCCATCAAGCATGGACTCCAACAAGCTTGCATCTGCCGAGAGGGTGCTCATCGAACGTATTATAACAGCCATGTCGACGTTCGACACTTTCCGATCGACAGAATCCAGAAACAACTGAAAAGTTTCTAACACGTCTGCGTATTGCTTGATGCATTTCAGGCTCTCAGAAATATCCACTTGCACAGCCGACAGGGCATAAGTTATTTGGTTAATTCGGTATTTTTTATATCCATCGTAGAATGGCAATGGGCTTGCGGTGCTTGGAATCGATGTGGAGGCTGGAATGTATGTAGGATTTGCTGAAGATGAAGACGGAGTTGATACGCCATTGTCGATTGGATTAATATTGGCAGCTGGAGTAGTAGAGCTACTTGGTTTTTCATTGGCACTGGAGGCTTTAGAAGTACTTGGCATTTCATGGACACTGGAAGTGAGAGAGGAACATCCTTCAGTCGGAATCAAACTGAGAATAGAATTTATCTTGGCGGCTGCACTGTCTATGAATTTGGAGCATCCCTGCTTAGTTAAGCTCGCCTTGCTTAGTGAGTAATTTGTCGATGACAGCGTTCTCATCATCTGCTCAAGTCTGATTTTAAGGACTGCATATTGCTCGGCTGTCATGTCAGAGTGCACAGAGTTCTGTAACTTTAGGAGCTCATGATTCGTGTAGCTCAACTGACCTGTTATCCTCTGAACTTGTAAGCCGGCTCTTTCGCTGTAGTAATTTCGGAGTTTGTTCAAAAAGCTTTGACTAGAGTAGATATCCTTTTCCACGATATCCATTAATCTTCCGACGGCCTTAGAGACGCGGCTTATCACAGAAGTAGCCGGATTTATAATGCGCTGGATTATAAGAGTATTTAGCTGTTTATGGCTGATAATTACGCACTCTAGGCCAAAGATTGTTCGCATAAGTTCAGCGTCATCCACTCTATGAGCAATTTCCAGGCTGTGCCAGTAGCTCTCTCGTATGCTGTCTGTATTCCGTAGGATATTCGCCAAACCGATACCAGAGAGTTGAGATACGGACAATGAAGTTGAATAGGAAAAGACAAGGCATTCATCCGGACAATCACAGAGCCCCTGATCTGTTAAAATAATAATCGAGTAATCTATTGGTTGATTTGTACATATGCTCATCGAAGTAACACTCAGTACAGACAAAACAGTAAATGCGATTTGCACTTAGAAACGTAATGGACGATTAACCCACGCTATAATAAAATATTAAGAAAGGATTGTCACAAACATTGTGTCATTTTATCAACATGACACTTTCTTTTCCAAATTCCAGAATTATCCACTGACTGGGTTTTGTTATTTCCACTTCGATCAGTAACGTTACATTGTCTCTTAAGGTAAGTTCTTATTGTCCTTTTAGAAAGTTTTGGAGGCTCTCATTTCCTGATCTTCGACCATTGAGACAGCAGTGGACAAATCCTAAGATCCTAGACACAAATCCAGTTCACCGAAGACTCATACGTTCACTTCCCAGATTACATCGGCCCAAAATTGTATTGCTTGTAACAGAGATAATTATGTCTTTGCAAACGACTTATCCGTGGTCATTACACAGAATCCGACAAGGAGGTGGAAACCCACAATATTTCGATTACAGATACAACTTAATTTCTTACCGTCCCACGATTCAACACAAGATAGGTAAGCATCCAGTGAACAAATTTCACCGGGACCTAAAATATTCCACAAATAATATCTCAGATTTAAAATGAACATCCTACATCACAAAAAAGGCAAACGAACGCGAAATTTGTCTTTATATCGTTTCTAGCGAGTACTGACCTCAGGATTCAGCGAACTAAATTCTAGCGCTTTCAATAGCTAGCCTATAATTATAGACACACGCATGGGCGTCCGCAGGAATTTTTCTAGGGGGGCGCAAACTTTTAAATAGTTGTCACAGGGACTCAATAGGGCGTCGAAAGCAACCGATCACTCCACCGTCGACGCTCGCACCCATCGGCCCTGGCTACCTCTTAATCCTGTAGCGCGGATCCCAACATGTGAAAAATTCATAAACATTAACTGTCAAAAACTATTATGATTATTCATTAAATTTTATATGATTGAAATCTGACCTTATTCTTGAAAATAACAATTGCAATCGTCTGGGTTCTTGTACAAAGTCCAAACTGATTTATCACTCTATCTGTGAATTCGACTTTGTTGTCTGAAATTTTTGGGATGTACACACATCGTATACAGAGATAAACGGTCGTCACTGGCAGTCGACCCTCACAGTTCCTACGAAATTGTCCAGAAGTGTTCATTTCCGTGCCTGTGATACTGCCCGACTGACTCACAAAGCGAAGTAGTAGAAGTTTCAGTTTAACGACCCGTGCGACAACAAAGATCAATAGGTTCGCATTCCTCCTTCATTCAGGCTTGTGACTGGTTCCGAAGTGAGCGGGGTATGTTTAAAAAGTCTGACAGAGCGTGTGTTAGATGGCATCTAATGGAAGAATCTGATTACTTAGAGACTGTCGCTTCAGCCAGTGTCAATTATATATGTTTATATATATATATACATGTACATTTGTATATATATATATATATATATATATATATATATATATATACATGTACATTTGCATATATATATATATATATATATATATATATATATATATATATATATATATATATATATATATATATATATATATATATATATATATATATATATAAAGTTCTAACTACGCGGCTAACTGTTATCTGGCGGCAATCGGCTAAAAACAACAGAAAAAGAATACGATACAAATTAGCTCGATACGACTGAATGCATTTCGCCGTCTCGGGTTGACAATATGAATTTCCATATTACCAAGAGAGAACTCTATACGTTAAATTTTCAAATATCCGCCTAAACAAAGATAGTCTATAGGTCCATACCAAATAATCAAAAATTCTCTGCAAATATGCGCAAAATCCAGGGGGCGCACATGCGCCCTCTTGCGCCCCCTGCGGACGCCCATGGACACACGCCTACTGCGTCATGCATGAGCTTATTAAAAGCCTTGTCGCTTGTAAAGTCCTTAGCCTTAGACCTTAGTCCTTCCACGCGCTTGCAGCGCATCGGGCGACACAGTTCCTCCATCCCACTCTGTCCTGCGTGTAAAGTGCCGACATAAAACTCATGCTAAAAATCACCTGGCATGTAAGCGTTTTTGTAACCACAGCCAGCCAAAACAGATCTCATTTTGCATTCGAGTTGACACTTGGCCGTTGTGTATCGGTCGGTTGAGTTGAAGAACTCGTAGTCCTTTGAGGAGCATCTTCCCCAGGGAGGACCTAGATATTCAGCCTAAACGACAACAAAGACTATAACTGTCTCGAGAACACTAGAAGAGTCTTTAATACTTCTATTTAAATTAATTCATTTTATGCACTATGCGTGAAACGACGCAGCCTCTGTTTGAACCAGAACGATCACACAAATGTGCAATTCAAATTCAATTCAAAAGCACTTATTGAAGTAGCAAGCACATTCATACCACATCAGATTATAAAAAGCATAAGCGTTGATGTTATTGCTGAACTTGTCACGCATAACGATCAGGTTTTGCTGAGAACTGGGTAACCCTATTACCACAAATGCATTTCCTGGATAGCTCAATAGTTAGCGCGCTGGACTGTCAAACAAGAGGTGTGAGCTGAAATCCAAAACAGGGGCCAGAGGCTGAAATTTCTTTTGAGAGTTCTCCTTCATCCTCGCTCCAAGCCAACTCAGCTATAATGAGCACATATCGACCGTATACCCCGTCGGTGGAATTATAATTGTAAGAAATAACTCTGCAAATTTATTAGAGATAAGTATTCGTGGGATATCTACAAACAGTAAGGATTGAAATTCCATAAAGATCGTTGATGATAAATCACGTACACAAAGCAAGAATAGTGGGACAATATGATCCCTTGGGGCACTAAAGCGTGAATATTCCAATATGTGTGACAAAAAATGTTTAAGTAACCATGCCGCATTACGCCAACAATGACAGTCTTAAAACCTATGATGGAGTATAATTCCGATGGTGTTTCATTTAAAAAATAAATTTAGGTCGTCAACATTGTCAAAGGTCTTTGAGAGAACTTATTTTTCATTGCCTCAAATAATAACATTGAAAGCATGACTGTTCATGCAATGAAGATTTAGTGCTACATGGCAGAAGTGCAAGGGAGAAAGAACAATGGCAGTCATCAAGAGAATTATAAGAACCTTAATTGCAAATCTTGCTTGAAACCCTTCTCGTCTTCTCGTCTTTCTAACAGATAGCACCATGGTTAAAGCACATAACATCCAATCTGATCTGAGGAACGAATGTGGTGATGCACAAGACATAGAACATAACATAAGTTGGATAGTTAATAGGATGGGATTTGAAAAATGTAAAATCACGTCTAAAATATTGCATGCACAGTACTACCATGAGATGATCAAGCGGTGCCAGCGTCTGGAAGCCTGGAGCGACGGTGAAACCGGAATCGACAACTTGAGGAATGTCGTCATAGCTACGAAGATGAATCTGAAATCAACGATTCATTATTCACTGAATACATTCACTAAACTGCAGCTTTCAACCAAAATTAAATCAATCAAATGAATTCTTTGCATAGACGTCATAGCGGCTATGCATTGCTTGATATGAAAGCAACACGTTGTTAGCCCACCTTAATTCCAGTGTTCCGACTGTATACAGGAACATTTTCGTACTGTTCCACGTTCAGCACAAGGCGAAGGCCGAATTTTGTACCTGTTAAATACCAAATATATGTATACCTATATGTATTTATAATATTTATAATGCATCATTACAAATTGATTTCGTTCCAAATTTACAGCTTTCATTCCAAATGATTGGTTTAAAACAGTTTGATTTCGGCATGTATGAATAGTCCGTTTCTCAACTGGAAAAAACTAGAGCTATGGTTTGGATGGAGATTTTAGTTGCTTGGTTTTTTAAGCAATTGCAGAAATATTCAATAATTCATTCAAGTATTTATATAGCACCTCTTCAACGAAACTACTCAGAGGTGCTCGTGACTCCAGCACGGTCGAAAAGAAGTTTTCAAGTGCTTATAAAATGTGTCAGAGAGCGACATAGGAATCAGACGCAGCTAAAGAGGGAGGCCATTCCATACCGCCGAGCCTACAACAGAAGAAGCGCGACTTTGAGTGATAGAGGTACGGGCAATCGGGACTGATAGCACCCCTTCTCCGCTGAGCGTAAGTAGCGACTACTCCGAATAGGGCCTACCGGACACAGGTCGACAGAGGTCAAGTAGGCAAGTTCGAGTCAGGCTTAGCTGGCATCGCCACACCAAGATCACGACCCTGTACTTTATACGCTCACGGACAGGGATCCAGCGCAGGACCTCCAGCATGCAATTTGACACGTGGCTGAATTTGGGTATCACCGTATTTGGCCGATAAGTAGCTTCTGCGGAACGTAGAATACAGTCAAGGCAGGCCAGCCGCCCAGAAAGCCAGAATAAATATTCTTAGATACTGATGTCCATAGTTGGTATGGAACATGAAGAAAATCATTGAAGATATATATATATATATATATATATATATATATATATATAATAAACAATAATAATAATATCTTTTCTTTAATGAAGCGCCTGACAAACGCAATGCGCTGTACATTTACACGTTACGACAATTAAGCAATTCACACGAACACAAATGACATAAATCTTAACTACTAACAGAACAGACAGTATGCAATACACGGCGCTAATAGCAGCTTACAAAGCATGTGCGCCTACGGATCGATTTCGGGTACCTCTCGCTCTATATGCCAGTGTGTTATCCAATGCGCTATCGGGCCCCTCATATAGACATAGATATTGATTAAACTTTGCAAACTGATTTTAAAAAATCAAAAATTGTAGAACTTCATTTTTGCCCTAAGTAGACCTATCTATAAAGACTTGAACGACCTAAAATTTATAATTTCAAACAACGAAAAATTTACAAATTTGAACGCCTTAAGACTCACTAGTTTTCACTGACTGAAATTTCGAATATTCTGGTTAACTATCAGCACATCACCTAGCGACTGACTGATCGCTATTATTCCCAGTCGGCATTACGGAAACTATTGTCTGATATGTCCTCCAGAGAAGCTGATATGAACAGGTCGCCGTGTAAAATGCTTGTGCAGATGATGACGTTACCCATAATGGTGATTTCTGACGTATCAGACTTCCTGTGACTCACTGGACGTCGATCGGATCACTCCAACGGACCAGGAGTTTCGATCACGATTTCGCTTGAAGCGATGTCTTTATATCAAAAAGGTGCTTTAGAAGTAATTCTATTAGAATAGGAACGATTCAATTAAATTACACTATGATGATAATAACGATGACGTAGGCGATAATGATGATGATGATGACGACGACTATGACGACGACGACGAAGACGACGATGATGATGATGATGATGATGATGATGATGATGATGATGATGATGATGATGATGATGATGATGATGATGATGATGATGATGATGATGATGATGATGTCGTACCGGTTTTTTCTGATGATAGGATTCGGCTTTCGTCTCCGTTGAAAGTGTAGCAGAGACCGAGGTCGGTAAGTTCACTGCGAATGTCAGTTTCATTGCAAGCAGCACCATTCCAGTGGCAACTGAATGAATACATGAGGTTTAAAAGTATCTAAACTCGTTGAAACGTGCATGCTAGCGCATCATAGACCGCTATGGCCCAAACCAGGTCTTTTTGCCATTATTGGACCCTCCCTATGTAATCCCTTTCCTTTCTCTCTATGTGTTACTATTCTTTCTGCGTCTCTTCCTACAGCCTTCTCCCTCTTCAAAACATTCTTCTTCTCTAGGGGTTCTCGCACTGAGAGCGCTACTGAATGGCCACAGTTGTGAGCGGCGCTATATAAATTAACAAATACAATACAATACAATACCGTGGTATCCAATCATTGTGCTCGTACTCAGAATACATGTTGACAACGCATTTTAATTAACTAGAACTAGATGTTTGCCCGTCCTAGGACGATACTTTGAGCGAGCACTGGCGGGCCACTTAAAATCAGCACTCCCATTCCCCTTTCCCTTCTCACTTCCCACTGCCCTACCCTGCCCTGCCCTGCCCTCCTTCCCCTTCCGGTGCGCCGACAAAACGGCACAGGACAAAACGGCGCAGACAAAACGGCGCTGAACTAAAGAACAATAGTTTATAGTAGTTTAATAGTAGGCTAGAAGCAGCAACATTTTCAAATAAAATATATACTAGAAATAACAAGTCTTATAGTTCATAGTTCATACATTGTCATAATAGTAAAAGCATAAAAATATACTAAAATATCTATTATATAAAGAAGTAACTAAGTAACTTCAACAAGTCTTATAGTTCATACGATGGCGTAAAAAGCAAGTCTAAATATCAACGTTGTGAGCGATACCGCATCAAATTTCAGCCACAACTTTGGTGGCTTCGTTGCGATCGGGATCTGATGCATGATTGTGGTCTGTCACACCAACCACAACATCAGTTTCATACACTTTTATACGACCAGGACAACCATACTTTGCACATCTCTAAGAGGTACTGCCGTCAGCCATAACTCTGTCCTTTCGTAGCCTGAATCCTTCATACAAAAGATGCTCCTTCTGCTTCTGCGATGTCGTTCTCTCCATCTTACGAAACTGCTAAAACGGTTTGATTTGTTTCCTATATATACCATAAATAAGCCAAACGCATCGCAACCAATGATTGATTCGATAGTACATGAAAGAGCAGAAGACGACTAATTCAACAACCGGGATTTTAAACGTTCAAACGCGAGTAACATCAAATATTTGAATGCGATAACACATTATAGAACATTTGTAGACGTTGTGCAAATAACTTTTAGAAAGTCTTCTTTATAATTTGGCCTTAATTACATTTCAATCGAGCGGGTCTATGGTAGAACTCAGCTAATCACGTCGGGCGGCACTTTTTGATCGCTAATTTTAAGCAAACAATCATTAAACGGTTATCATAATCTTTGTACTGCACGGGTATCATAATCTTTGTACTGCGCCGTATTGCCTGCGCCGTTTTGTCTGCGCCGTTATGTTTGCGCCGTTTTGTCCTGCGCCGTTTTGTTACGGCGCCTCCCCTTCCTTACCTTGCCCTCCCCTCCTCCGCCCTGCCCTTCTCTTCTTTACCTTCTAGTCCCATTTTCTCCCCTCCTTCCCTGATTGTCGGCCGCTTCGCGGCGATCGTGTGTGGCTCCCTCCCCTCCTATCCTTCCCCTCCACTCAACTCCACGCCACTCCACTCCACTCCCTGGTTGGCGGCTGGTTCGAGGCGATCTGCTCCACTGTCATTCCCCTCCCTGGTTGTCGACCGCTTCACGGCTAACGTTAGTGATTTCATCCCTCTCTCCCTTCCTCTCCCTTTCCATACCATGCACTTCCCTTCCCTTCCCTGCCTGCCCTCCTCTCCCAACACACCACCTCACCCACTCCCCTCCCTGGTTGTCGACCGCCTCGCGGCGAACCGCTGTGCGTGACGCGAGCGAAATAGCGTAACACAACCGAAGGACGGACGGACGGGCGATGGACAGAGATTTATGTTCGTTTATATTAATAACTGCAATAATTTTCAAAGTCAGAACTTCATTTAGGTTAAAGATCTTTGGCAAAACAATCAGTGTCTCTCAGATTGGAGCTTTAACATGTTTCCGAGAGAGTCTACTCGACCGGATATTTGGCAACTTTAATGTGATAGATTTATTACGATGACTAATTATTTTCAATCCCATTCAATAGTGACCTCCTGCACGTTAACGGTGAACATTTAACATAGTAGCGCTGTTAGACAAGGCGGCTTCAACAATCAGATAATATTAGCGGTATATTAAAATTTGCAAATAGTCCATTGTCATTGTTAAGCTAACATTTCGAGCTGCTAAATTTGGTTTCAACAAGGAATACACTCTCATAAGTTATAAGCCTACCTGTAAATGAGACGATCCGGCAGATGACCGACCATTGTTAAGAAATCCTTTATGTTGTACTCTTCAAAGTAAAAGACGATATGAATACGTTGGCCATTCAAACGAAATTCCAAGCGCAACTTTCGTTATGAATGTTTGCGAAGAATTGCACACTTTATCTCTAGCGGCCGGGTGGCCTAGATCATTCTAATTTTTAAACGAATCTAACGAGTGAGATTCTTCACCACCGCTGCCCATTAAAATTTTTGAATAAATGCCACGCGACTTAAATCACTCCGTAAGAATGACGAAATTCTTGAAGGGCGAGCACTGATGTGATACAAACACGCCCGCGCCTGTCAAATAAGTGTTGGCGCATCATGAAGTCAAGTATTAGCACAAGCGCGTTCGCCAATCACAGGCATGTGATACGTTCACATGCCTGCTAACGTACCATAATAATTTATTTATATAAATGTATCTCATAAACTCAGTGAAGAATCCAATTTAAATCACGCTCACCTTTTCCTGGATAAAAATAAACTAACTTGCAGTTCGATATGCAGTAAGTATAAGATCATTAACTTCTTTTTTAAATACAAGAATGAAAGAAAACTGCAGATGACGTTCGCAACTCACGAGCAGTGTCGTTTAGAACGAGTTGTCTGAAGGAGTCGCTTGGTAGACGGTCTCCAGTGTATTGCACTCTATCTTCTTGCTGCTCTTTATTCGTATCTGTGAAACATTCACTTAAATCAACGACATACAATGTCATGTAATTATATGATTAGATCAAAGCCTCTTCTGGCGTTGCAGTCTTTGCTACGAACTGTGCCACAGTATCGTCGTCAAAAGGTCTGCGGCTATAATCGCTGGGTTTCTGATAGACCCAGTGAATATTTCTAGCCAGAGATAGTCTACCATCAGATATTATTTTGGCTTGGATTGGCTAAGCTTGCCGATAATTAGCAGTTTCAATGACCAAGCTCAATTATTGATGATTTAGTAATATATTATGCTGTTCGAAGGCTCTTAATTGCGCTATATATCGACACGAGTTAAGACTCTGAGTTGCTTACTCATATTTTCAAACTCTGGTGGCGTCAAAGCAACTTAACTTCCCAGAAGATCATGAATGGTAACGATTTGAAGGGTTTGTTTACCTGGCGGAGGACATTGCGAACTAGTCATGATTATGTTACGAATGGCTGCGTATTCAGGCACTGAGGTAAATCCAATCTTCTCGGCCACAAATGCCACTTGTTGCACTTCGTCACCGGTGCTGTTTAGTGTGACATTCGCTCCGTTCCAGTTGGATGCATTTTGTTGAAGCCCATAACTCAATTCCATCAGCTTCCTAGTGGAGAAGGAGTTGGAGAGGCTGGTTGTTTGTATGCGGAGAATGATCTTTGGATGGCTCAGTCGATATTTAAACTGGAGACAGACTGATCCGTTGAACTGAATCGGCGGAGCTAACAACACAGCAGAGTCCAGCGACTTGCCACAATCAGCCTTCATGAAGTATTCTGAAGAGAAACCAGGCCAACTTATATGAATACAATTGTCAAATTCTCTTATGTACGCGGCAAAGATTTTAGACATGGTCTGATGTTTTCTGAGAAATAGAAACAGCTTCATTACTTAAGAATTTCTCCAATCAGCTCGACTTACTTTACTGTGCTAGGCGAAATAATTTTTTCCAGGCATTGATTGTACAATGTGTACATGAATTCAGGGCTTATTCTTTGTTCCTGCTAGGAACTTTAAAAAGTTTTTCTGTATTTCATTCGCACGTCTTCTTGAGTCTTGACGTACTTAACTGCGTCAGGAAAGACCATCATTTTTAATGTGCGGTCAAGTGTAGGATCTCCGGACCATACCAGTCGTCTGCAGTCGAGTATTTTTCGTCTCGGTGGAGAAGGAGAAGTAGGCGAGTCTTTGGAGCGAACTCTACCGGTACCGTTAGTCTTTGATGGCGCTAAAATCTACCGTCCGGCGGCTACCAATGCCTGGTCTGGGTGAACCCAACGGCTTGATATGGCCGGTTGTAAGTCACCTTCCAAAAATGAGGGAGCGCATGGCGGTAGCGTTATCTGTGTGGCGAACGCTAGTACTCATCGTCGCTCAAAACCTGCGATGCAACTTGGTTCAAAGACTTTGAACTTGATGCTATCTGTTTGCACTCTGATAAAAAGGCGCTATATAACGTTTCAATTAGAATTAAAAAATACACTGACATTCCTACCCAGACCCAACAAAATTATTTTCCTTCATCTTATTGTACTGATTACGCTCTTAAGCTGAGTAAATCTGCAGCTCAGTTGCGAGTAAAGTTTGCGCAAAATTTATCTACAACCGTTACACTGGCTTAGCACGACTTTCCGCATTAATAAGCATTGTGGCTTACATAATCAACAGTTATTTAGATAACTTAATGGAAGACGTGATATAAAAACCATATATAAACATATATAAAACTTATATTTTCAATTTTATATTTCATGGCATTTACTAATATTTTTATATAATTATTAGGTTTTAGACAGTACCTTGACAGAACGGAATAGGACAGTATTCCTTTCGATAGCTGGAGCCGTTGACATAACACCAAGGCCAGATTTCGAAGGTTCCATCGAAAGCGGGATTGCGACAGTAGTTGCTGACATCTTCCAGAAGAACTTCAGTTCGAGTCTGATTTGAATCAACGTAAGAGTCTGCGAAGTTAGAGACGTCATCGAAAGCATGGACGATGTATTCCTGTGAGTTCCAAGGTAGACAAGGTCTTCCACTGAATGACACGTTCTGTCTCCCTACGTAGCTCCTGCCATCTGCGTCTGACAAACACTCACGACGACCTCCAAAGTCTACAACAACACAGTTATTCATGCACTTATTCACTTTCACTGCCACATCGTCGTCATCCTCTTTTGTCATCATTATCATCATCATCGTCACTTTCATCATCATTATCATTTGGAGGGCTTTCGAAGGACGCTGAGATTGGATTGCTTAATGTAGTATTATTAGCATCTGCGTTGCACTTAGGCCACATTCTCTTGCGCTTCGCATAGCGACTTAATAATAATAATAATAATAATATTAATAATAATAATAATAATAATAATAATATCATATCATTATTATTATTATTATTAAGTCCCTGATTATTATTATTATTATTATTATTATTATTATTATTATTATTAATATTATTATAATAATAATAATAAAGTCCCTAAGGGATAATAATAATAATAATAATAATAATAAAAATAATAAGAAAACAAAAATAATAATAATAATAATAATAATAATAATAATAATAATAATAATAATAATAATAATAATAATAATAATAATAATAATAATAATAATAATAATAATAACAATAATAATAATAATAATAATAATAATAATAATAATAATAACAACAACAACAATAATAATAATAACAACAATAAACAATAAACCTAATAAACGATAAAATGAATGGATTGTACGACTACTGCTTCCCACTTCGATTACGGAAGACTAGATTATAATTGTAGAACTAAGCCTTGAATTACTAAAACTTTGTTTAAATCCTGTAAGAAGAAAAATAATTATGTTATATGAGAAATTTGTAAAGCCCAAAACCAATAAATGCCTTTTAAGATATAAAACCTATATAAATAAATTAACCGCAATTTTACGTTAATGTGAAGAACAATATCATATCACTACAATAGAATCTCAATGTAGAAATCTCAAGGAAATATGGAAGACTTTGAAAGAAACCCTGCACCAAAATGGTCCACAACAAAATAACCCATTTCTAAGAATTTATGTTCGAACTGAGACGGATCCAACCATAATTGCTGAACCGTAAAACAATTAATTTGCTACCTACGTTGGCATCCAAACTGCCACCAACCACTTACCACTAGCACTGTAATTAAATATTTAAAGGAACCTAACACTAATTCCTTCCCCCATACATATGTTGGAGATACAGTTATCTTCAACTAAAGCAACTAGTTCCCTTATTATATAGTTCCGGTGGAAATTATTAAACGATGTGTAGTTAACATATCACCACCTCTAGCTCATTTGATTAATCAGGGTTTTCTAACAGGTATTGTGCCACATAATATGAAAACTGCAATAATTGCAACTGCAATATTTGTATCTCCAATATTTAAAACAGAGGATTGTTATCCCATTTCAATGAATTATCGTCCCATTTCAAAACTGCCTTGTTTCTCACAAAATATATATATATATATATAAATTATGCATAAGACTATATATATATATATATGTACTATATAGGGCCTATATAATTATAATATAATTATTGATTTCCTAATAGACAATAAAATTTTATGTGAGAAACAATTTGGTTTTAGAAATAATCATTCAACGAACCTAGTTGCCTTAACTGAGGTGATCGATAAAATTTCGAAGGCTCTGGACGATGGTAATTATACTTTGGACATATTTCTGGATCTGTCCAAAGCCTTCGATACCTTGAATCACGAGAAGCTACTTGCGAAGCTCCAAAAGCACGGTTTTCGTGGTGTTGCATTGGATTGGTTTAAGTTTTACCTGCCTGATAGACGTCAACAGGTTCACTTTGCCGAGTTATTTCGGGCCTTGCACCAATTCTATGTGGCGTTCCTCAAGGGTCCAATTGGGCCCACTTTTATACTTGGTCTATATTAATGATGTTATCAATTGTTCATCCAAACTAAATCCAATTTTGTTCGCTGATGATACTTCTGCCATTTTAGTTGGAATGAACCGTATGCGCTTATTTCATTGTACGAATCAAGAACTTGACCATTTATTTTATCTATTTGGTTCCGTATAAATTTGCCATCTCTGAATGTGAAAAAATCCAACTACGCGTTAATTAAAACTCGTGGTAAACAGCTATTAGAATAGAATCCTCTATTCCTAAAATCAGGACGGAGAACACTGAATTATGTCGCGCAACTAATGTAAAACTTCGTGTTATCATTAATGAAAATCTTTCCTGGCACACGCGCATTGAGCATGTGACCAATATCCAAAGTTATTGGTATATTATCTAAATTAAATTGGTTATTACCAATTCATCTCTGAAACTGCTATAATTATACTGCACTTATTTTACCTTACTTGAACTATTGTAATGTCGTTTGGGCGGGTGGATATAGGACAAAACTGAAACCTCTGTTATTGCAAAAAAAAAGGGCCGTAAGAATGATTTGTGGAGTGACTGGAGTCCATCATTCATTATGTGAAGAGCGCGGGCTTATTTAAGCTATTAAACTTGTTGACTCTGTATGACATCTATAAGCTCCAGCTTGGAGTTCTAATGTTCCAGCAGGACCAGCACCCTGTCGGGACGCTTCCACCGCTATCTGACAATTATTTTACTAAGAATGCTACTGTGCATGACTATAATATCAGATAAATAAATATAATTACCGGTCTGAGATCTGAATGACTAATATCGGACAGTAGGCCTACATTATTAGAATTAAGGGCCCTCAATTATGGAACTCTGTTGATCATAGGCTTAAATGCAGACCTTATGATCATAGGCTTAAAATGCAGACTTCTGATGTATTTAGTCTGCATTTAAATAATTTTCCATGATCAATACTGAAATTTATGTTCACCAGGATTGATGCTACCTTAGTGTTCTAAGAGCACTTGGGTTAACTGTCAATTTAGTTATCTCATTGATAAATGTCTTTGATAACCTAACGGGGATGACTCGATAAGCTGATTCATCTTCTTCTCTTCATAATTTGTTTGTTGTTTCAGCTTCAGGTTTATACAATAAACTTAAAAGTACAATACAAGTTTGTTTCTAGGACATGTTCTTTTTCACGGTTTCTCTGTATAATTGATTATTGTTATTGTACGTCACACGAAATTAAACATTTCGTTCCAAGTGATTATTACAATCGATTAATAATAATAATAATAATAATAATAATAATAATAATAATAATAATAATAATAATAATAATAATAATAATAATAATAATAATAATAATAATAATAATAATAATAATAATAATAATAATAATAATAATAATAATAATAATAATAATAATAATAATAATAATAATAATACAGTAATAAAATAACAATATAATGAACCTCTGGTCCAAAAAATTATTATCATTATCATCATAACCATCTTTAAATCTTCATGGGCATCGTGACACTCATCGTATTATCAATATTGTCGTTGATGTCTTCGTCATCATCGCATTATCATCATAGCTAACATGGTCATCATAATTTTCACCATCGTTATCACCGTTGTCGTTGATGTCATCGTCATCAACCACAAGGGCGCATCACCTGTATGGTCCTCCTTTGAAGCTGTTGCTACCCAATGCGATTCTTTGTCCGATGAGTCGTAGTATCCGCAACTGTCGAGGTTTCTGAAGTCGCACGACAGATTGGCAGAAGCTGTAGAAAAGTTTATAAAAGTCCCATTTAACTTTCCATGCTTAATGTTGAGCTCTGTTCTGGGTTGAAAAATTGGTCAGTTATCTTTTGAAAATTTGCAAATTACTTATCTATTCTAGATTATAAGCATACCTATTCATACCTATTCAATTTATTTTTTCCTGTAAAAGACAACATATTTACAATTATGGCAGTTATCATTCAACGACGTTCCGGTTACCAAGTGGAGGACCCTCAAGGGATGGATTATCCCGCTAAATAGGGCCACCCAGGTAATGAAATAAAAAGTCTCGATAACACATGACAGCAAGCTTGCTTTCGGAGACAGGAATTAGGCAAAGTATGTATATACAATATACATACTTTGAATAGTAATTTATAAATATATATATATGCATCAATATGCTTTTTATAGCGCCTTTATGAACTCACAATTTTTACTGTTTTCGTGTTGTGATTACCGTTTTCATGACAGGGTCCGAATTCCATGCTGATATTGTTAATTGCATCGTTTTCGTTGAAGTAAACAGCGAGCTGAATTCGAGAAGCGTCTCTGTCGATTGGCACTTGGAATTCTCCTCGAATTCGGTCACCCGTAATGCTGCCACTCGTAAACACACTTCGGCTCCTGACGGTGCCGTTCTGTGATTCCTGAAAGAGTTTCACCTGGACACTAGATGGCAGAACCAAGTCCACTGCTAGGCAGACGATTCCACCAGATACACTGATAACATCTGACGTCCACTGGGCTGATTCTTTTGGATTACTTCTTGTCAACTGCAGCCAGTAACCTAGGCAACAAGGCAAGAAATAGCTACAAGGCTGGTGGGTGTGCACATCTCGATGCATCAGTTTAAGCCTAACTTGAACGAATGACAACGGTACACTAAGGCCCAGCGCAAAATCTGTTTAAATCTCTCCCTATAATAAGCGTTGTAAGCAATATGTCATGACCTAGAGTCGTAACGTGTCCGCTATTGCAGTGCTTAGACTACAGTAGAGCATGTCCTGATCGTGGTTACAATTACTTTATAATCAAATCCTTGACTCGTGATTGGTTGAATGTGTGTCAGTTCAACGATGTCATCGAATGAAATCAAGTCAGATCGATTCATTTTGAATATTAATGAAGGGAATTAAAAGGAAGATTAAAATGGATGGGACAAGTGGTTCGTATGTACAAGGATAGGAGAGTCAATCAAGTGATGATCTCGATCCCTTAAGGGAAAACAAGAAGGGGAAGATCACGAAAGAACTGGAAGGAGACCATGGGGACGACTTGAGGTGCTTGGAGATGTTGTGAGACGAGGCTGGAAGACTGGCAGTGGACCGAGACGAGGGACGAATGGAGAAGATGCGTTGCCAATGTACTGACCTGCCTGGGAAGGACTAAGTACTAAGTTAGTAACAGGTTGAGCTGGGCATCACATTATTCAACTGATTATTCCTACCCTTCGGAGAATCATGTCTGTCGATGTCATACTTTACGAAATACACACAACGAGCCACATTCGCCTGCAGATAAATCTGAAGCACATCCTTTGAAGACCAAGTATTTGATTCTAAGTTGATGGTGACCTCCTCTTCAGTCATTTCTTCGTTCGTCTTTCTGCTTATCTACAGAGTATTCCGGTTAATCTTTGACATTAAGTAAGTAGCCTTTATTTGCATTTGACAAGCGCACCTGAATTACATTGTTTACAACGATTACATACATTCTAAAATAAACTATAGCAGTAGCAGATTATAAAGTCGCACATGCACAACTAAATATAACTTAATATGCATCGGTTAAAAAACTGATTCTAAACAATTTATATTTAACAAAAGGCGGCATGAAAGGATGTCCTCTCTTGTGTCCTCTCTTTTTGTGTTTCTGTTTTTGTTGATAAGCTGGTTACATTCTGACGACTGATGCTAAAATATGTGGTTTGCTTGAAATGTGTCATTACTGTTACATTGTCAGTTTGTTTATGAACGGGTCGAGGTCGGCTACCACAGGCTGCTGCCTATGTTGTTAATATTTACATAATGTCCATTTGTAAAACTGCAACTGCTATTGTTTAACTAATCGCCATCCAATACTGAAACTGATAATTAGGGGGCCCTACTTAGTGGGACCAAGGTCCCTTCTGGTCCCCCTGTTGTAATCACTCAAAATACTTGTATGTAATATCACCTGTGTAATACCTGTTTGGCTACAATAAAATGATGGCTATGGTTATGGTTATGTGAAGTAAGTAGCCTACTTATGCTCCCGAAGAGAGGTGGCAAGCGCTGATAAATGCTGCGGCCAAAACGAGATATATGAATCTTGTGGATGATGAACGGTGCACGTTGAACTGTAGACGGAATGTATTTTGTTTAACAGTTTAACACAGTAGCCGATTAGTTGGCCGCTCACACTGTAAAAAGGCGAGTATGGGTTCGAGCCTCCTATGAGAAGGTTGCTGTCTAGTAACCCTGAGCGATTCGTTAACACATGAATGCTGTGTCATCGATTGATGATTGCTAGTCAGATAATGGCGCTTAATAACCGCGTAATAATAATAATAATAATAATAATAATAATAATAATAATAATAATAATAATAATAATAATAATAATAATAATAATAATAATAATAATAAATAATTATAATGTAATAATATAAATAAATAATTATAATGGATGCCTAGGTTATGTTACCGTTGCACAGACGTTACGCACGTAAACTTTGTAAAGGAACATCAGAAGAATAGGGTTAACTTGTACTTTGTTTTAGTTCTACAGTATTTTTATTTGTATGTTAGTATTAATTCAAGTTTATATAATGTATAACTGCATATGTATATGTATATATCATGTACGCACATATGATTTGCCTGTGTAGTTTGTATGTATGAAGTTCTTAGGTACAAATTTTTGTATATTTATGTATATGTGCATGTATGTGTGTATACATGCATGCTATGTGCATGCATGTATGTGCGTGTGTGTATCAATCAATCAATCAATCAAGTTGTTTTATTGCAACCAAAACAAAACATTACAATTATGCCAGAGAATGTACATTAACAAAAATGCATTGGCGACAAAGGGAGGCCCAAAAGGGATGGAGATCCCGCTAAGGAGGGTCACCCAGATAGCAAATTACAAACAAAACATTCCAAGTTAGCCAAAAAAAACAGAAACTGAACCAGAAGGTGACTAGAGACAACAAGAGTTGAATTATCCAGAAACAAGTGATAACACGATCTTAACTATAAACTTAACTAAATCCTTAAATAAACGCGGTAATATGCACTTCTAGTGATGGTTTGGCCGTTTAAATTGAGGAAAGAAGAAAAGCACGTAACCTTTTTTTGAAAACCTGCAGAGTATTGGAGGAACGGATTTCTATTGGTAAAGCGTTCCATACTATAGTGCCGTATGATTTAATAATAAACCGTCGAGTGTTTGAATGAGCTTTGACAGGACGGTATGCTGCTGAATTCCTAGTGAAGTGCGTGTGAATGTCGGAGGCATGTGGGAGGAAATCCTTAAATGCATGTATGCATGCTTGCTTGCATGCCTACAACTAACTGTATATGTAAAGGAGCAGCTTCCTGTCTTCGCCTATTAAATGAATAAACGGAAATAAAGTACAATATAATAATATAAGAGAAACACATTTACTCTATAGAAAGCAATATACTAATAGATCGCACTGCACCAGTTCCCACCACCGTAGCGATCCAATTTTACCCTATAGCATCTCCAGTCTGGAGCCCAACTAAATTGTTTGTGTCAATTTTGCTTAGCACATCGATTGTTCACCTAGAAGGCATCTATGCACCAGATCCATATAGTGCACTCACTATATTCATCCACAAGCACAAGTGACTTCAAAACAGTCACGCGCGGCTACATGAAAACTCGCTCTCGACAAGTAAGTATGCATTTTTGCATGCGCATGATGTAATTGTGTGTATAAATATATGTCTGTGTATAATATGTGTATCAGATATCACACTATGTTTTACTTTCCTATCAGGAGTTGAAGTTGTAATACGAAGCTTCTAAAGACTCAGCTTTTGTTGAAGTCATAGTAATGTACAAAGACTAACAGTTGCGTTGTAATCAGCACTGCAACCATATACATCCGTTGCAAACGTTAGTTGAAGAGTTGCATTGAAGCTTCCAGCCGCATTCAGGTAAACCGTGGTGGCACCGTCAAGTTTCTGCAAGTTGAGTGTGCCATATAGATCATAAACGACAATCAAGGCGTCTAGAAAACACGAAATAATATTAGGACAAATGAGTATTCGTCGAGATGTGAATAACAAAACACACAGAAAGTAAAAGCTACGTTTCGCAAAGCTGCTTTCAGTTTCATCAGCAGTTTACTGTATTCTAAATATAGGAGAATACGACTTTAAGTGAACACTTATAAATGCTATTCCTTATAGCATAAATAAGGCACCATAAACAAGATTTGCCAAAATGTTCTGTGTGGTTTTTCATTTGAGCATTCATTTTATTGCTAGATGATTATCCCGGCAGATTCTTACCATAGCCTTCTTTGCGTAGGAGTTTACCGGTCGAATATTTCCAGACGAACTGCGGGGACGGACTCATCACACGAGATAGACATACGTTGTCGTCAGCACACACTATAACGTTCAAAACAGGGCAAACAATCGGAATTATTACCATTGAAATTTCTCTCTAAAAGATTTTCTTAACAAAACACTTTTAGAAGAATTTTCCAGGGTCAGAATAAGAAAAGTTATGATCGCATTATTATATTTTTTAGAATCTTGAACAAACGTAAAATATAAGTGTAGGCATTTACCTAGTCCGTAGTTTCCGTTGCTAAATTATTTTATATTGTAAACCTAAAATGGAAGCTGGATTGATGAAAATAATGGTTTACCTAAATGGAAGTTCGATTGATTGAGCTAATTTCCTGTTTAAAAGAAATGGAAATTATTGTTTCCGTAATAGAAGCTGGATTGATTAAACTGAGTCATTGCTTCAATAGAAGCTGAATAGATGAATTTGGTTTGCTTAAATAGAAGTGGGATTTGCGAAAATAATACTTGCCTAAATAGAAGTTGAACTGATGAAAACATTCTTGCTTAAAGAGAAGTTCGATGGATGAATTTTTTCTTAAATGGAAGCTGGATTGTTGACAGCTATGATAAACATTGTTAGACTACTTAATTACCAACATAAAGTACGGCATTGAAGACAATCTAATAATATAATAAGGTAAACTACGGGATAACCCCTAGTCTGTTCAAGATTAAAACTTTACCACTTCGGCGTCCGAAAAATCAGTAAAATTCAATTTACAACAGAAAATATCGGATTTCGATGGAATTGAGTGACACTCGTATTTCGAACTGATACTAAGAATAGCGTTGCAGTCAGATAATCACAGTAATTGATTTGAGTTGGCGCTTTACACTCTGTTTTCGTTAATCTAAATTCAGATATTTGAATCCGCGAGGACACAGAATAAGCGTTGGTGTATGCAAGAAACGCCAACTGGAATCGTCCACTTGGAAGACACAGTTCAACGGTTGCATTTTGAACGCCAGAGTAGCTGGCAAGTTTTGATGTAAGGAGCCCGAGTGACAAACGTTACAGGGGTGAGTGGGCTGATGATTCAGGTCCGAAAGCTGCATCAGGACTTCGGAGGGTTACTAGTATCATGGTTATCCAAGATGTAACTATAATCATAAGATAATCTCTGCTTAACGACCCATGTCAACATCATGTGCAGTCCGGTCCGAAAATCGCTTAATGTATTGCGTACCCTGGTAAAGCACATCTTACGGGGACACAGCTAGCGTAACGCAGCGAGAGTCACAGTAAGTCGTGAGGTCGTCCGGCGACGCGCCATGCAGTGATCTGTACGCCAAATTGAGAGCTTGTAATCAATTCGGTAAGGCATAGGAAGCCAGTGCAGCACGTTCCACAGTAATGGCGTCACATGGTCGAATTTCCGCCTATTACATATTTGCCTCGCCGCTGCATTCAGCACCGACTGTAGTCTGTCCAGCAAGTATCCAGACACTCCACCCAGTAGGTTATTGCACCGGTCCACCTGCGAGACAACGAAGCAGACCACAGTCCTTTTGGCAGCCTCGAAGGACAGGGATTTCACGCAGCTCAATCTATCTATCTATCTGTCTGTCTGTCTGTCTGTCTGTCTGTCTGTCTGTCTGTCTGTCTGTCTGTCTGTCTATCTATCTATCTATCTATCTATCTATCTATCTATCTATCTATCTATCTATCTATCTATCTATCTATCTATCTATCTATCTATCTATCTATCTATCTATCGACACGGGTTATCTCTACCTTAAATAGGCGTATTATTATTTTGTTCCCGTACTACACGGGTTATCTCAACCTTGTAATAGGCGTATTATTTGTTACCCGGGCTAAATATAATAGACGGAAATTCGGCCGTTGTTCTTTTACCTCGTTGAGCTCGGCAACGTTCCACCAATCGCTCGAAATTTTTCGAAGCGTAGTCGCAGCCTTAGGACGAATGACCTGATTTGCATATTTAGCCCGCCGCCCGCGTGATGTAAGATTGCATATTTAGCTCGCGTGACGTGGACAAATGGCCATACTATGGCCGGTATTAAGACAGTCTCGTTGAAACAGTTGGAAATTTAAAATGTCCATATATCGGCGTTTAAATAAAATTGCGAGCTGAAAATAGTCGCGTTGACCTAGACGTGGCGTAAAAATGTTTTGTAAAAATTTTTAAATCGGTAAAGCGTTCCGTTTCGGAGCCTGTAGACTACAGACAAACAAACAAACATACAAACGGAAGGACAACGTAAACAGACTTAGACTTATAGTATCTTCTTCTTCACGTTCTCTGCCCTCAGGCAGGTTCATATGTCCAACGACGCCATTTTTCTCTGTTCTCTGCTTCTCTTTTCAGTCCGCTGTATCCCTCCTCTGCCAACATCCAGTCCAGTAGCATTGTTCTTGGCCTACCTCTCATCTTTTTCCCCTCCATTCTTCCCTCGATGATGTCTCTTAGTAGGGTGTCGCTCCTTAAGATGTGTCCTATCCATTTCTTCTGCCGCCTCCGTATAGTGCCTATCAGTGATCTTCTTTCTTCCACCAGCTGTAAGATTTCCTCATTCGTTCTTCTCTCCACCCAGCTGATTTTTATAGTATAGATAGGGCTTAAAGAACAGTGTTCAACGTGACGCAGAAAGTCCTTAACTGCCCGACTGCAAGGGTCGTTGAACTAAAATGCTAACATAATAACAACGACAATAATCCAACGACTTTTATAGCAACCGTTATCAAAATGTCCAAGACATCAGTGGGTGATCGCTTCAAGTGAAAAGATAATCAAAAATCATAATCCATATCAAAATCCGATAGATTACGGAGGCCAGAAGCCAGAATACGGTGGGGCTGCATGATGGAAAAGATGAGTCCAACATTACCAGCACAGCCATGGGAATAGGGGTCCTGCATTGGCTATTATGTTGGCATGCTGGCATGGTATGCTTAGACCTAAGTAAAATCGAAGAACTGACAGAACTAAATGGATTGGGCAGCGAATTTCAAACTTCCAAAACCATGCACCGTCATTGGCCGAGTTTCAACAGAATTCCATATCACAGTTTAACAAGAATTTAGGCCTATACGAGGAAGATACAAAATTCATCTCACAATGGCTGTTATTGAAGGTTGAACGATCTGGCCAGTGCGTTTCAGGCTGGGAAACCCGCGAACTGAACGACTCTGAAAATATCAAATCCGAACAGTTTGAACATTATAATTTTACTAGATGTTTGCCCGACCTAAGACGGTTAAGTTTAGGGAGTTTGCACGCTCCACTTAAAATTGCATGATCGGAGCGCCACCTGGCGACGGATTTAATATACTGAGGAGCAAAAGAAATCATGCGACCTCTAACGGTGACTACCCGCTGGCTGCGCCAGTCTCGGCCGACCCTACCCGGTATTCGCCTTCTCTCCCCTCCTCTCGCCTCCCCTCGCCTCCTCTCCCTTCCCTTCCCTCCCTCCCCCCAATTCTCCTCTCCCTTCCCTCTTTCCCCTCTTTCCCCTCCCTCCCAAAAACTCCCTCCTTCCCTTCTCTCTGTCCCTCCATCCCTCTCCTCCTCTCCGCCTCCCTCTGCCCTCCCTGCCCTGCCCTCCCTTCCCTTCCCTCCCCTCCCTCCCTCCCTTTCTCCCTCCCTCCCTCCCTCCCTCCCCTCCCTCCCTCCCCTCCCTCCTCCCTCCTCCTCCTCCTCCCCCCTCCCTCCCTCCCTCCCCCTATAGATGAAGAGTTCTGTCTCTGCCTCCCTCACTACCTCCCTCGCATCCATCGGCGAAGCCGATTACCCACCAGCATACCGGCATACCTCTACGAGCCCCTTGGCTAGCCGTGACAAAAGGACGACGGCAGGGGGTGGACGGAGAGAGGGACTGAAGGCTGAGACGGACGGCAGGGGCCACTTCTGCCACCCTGCCTCTTTCATTTCCTTCATGCCTGTCTGCGTATACCTGCCTCGAAGACAACTATATTGTTTGATATCTGCCTGCCTGCCTGGGAGGCAGAGGGGATGGAGGGAGGGTGGTAGGGATGGATAGAGGGCTGTAGGAGAGATGGACGGACGGTTGGAGGTAAGGAAGGAGGGAGGGAGGGGATGGGCGAATGGTTGGAGGTAGGTAGAGAGGGACGGACGGACGGACGGAGAGAGGAAGGGAGGGTTGTAGGCAGGGTGAATGGATGGAGGGACTAAGGCAGAGGCAGGATAGAGGGAGAAGACTTAATCGACATATCCCGTGACCACGCATCTCTTAACATTTTCGAATTGTTTTGAACCGTCCTAGGACGGGAAAACATCTAGTTAGTAATGTTTACGTTATAGGCTACATATATCCACATGAGCACTGTATTTACCGTAGTATATATATATATATATATATATATATATAGTATAAAGTATGTAATGTGTGTATTGTATGTATATATATATTATGCATATATATTATTATATTATAAGTATGTATGCATGTATGTATGTATGTATGCATGTATGTATATGTGTATTTATGTATGTATGTATGTATGTATATATGTATGTATGTATGTATGTATGTATGTATGTATGTATGTATGTATGTATGTATGTATGTATGTATGTATGTATGTATGTATGTATGTATGTATGTATGTATGTATGTATGTATGTATGTATGTATGCATGGATGCATGCATACATACATACATACATCCCCGGCCATTGATAGGCCTTCTTCAAGCCTTTATTCACACTTGTAAATCATATGATAAGGCGTTTCCTAATTTCCCGTGTCAAATCTTAGGGGCGCAACCTAATTAAACAACCCTGGATGATAAAAGCACTTCTTAGTTCCTGTAAGAAAATTTTTTAGGACATATAAAAATATTTACTGAATCCTACTGAAGGAAATAAGCGATTACCCAATAATGGAATAAATTCAAATCTATTAGAAATTAGTTGGAATCACGTTTTTGTGCTGACTGTTTTCTTCAGTGCGGTAATAATCTCAAACAGACCTGCAAACTAATTAAACAAATCTTGAAAATTAAGCACAACTCTTGTCTTCCTGACTCATTTCTTATTGGAACTGATATGGATCATAATCCGGGGGATATTGCTAACGCATTTGATAGCTAGTTCACCACCATTGGAACAATTCTCGCTGCTAAAATCCCCAAAGCAACTACTCCTTATGAGCAGTATATGTCCACTCCACCGAGATGTTCTTTTGGAAGAGCTCTAATCTCTGACATGGAGGTCATTTACCTTACTAGTTTTCTAAGAGCTGCAGATTCTACAGGCCCTGATGATATAAGTTCATCTACAGCTAAATTGTCAATAATCGCAAATGCTGCCCCACTTACTAGCATTACAAATAGCTGATTGGTTCAGTACAAATAGGGCCTAGACTATCGCTCAATCTTGAAAAAACTAATTTCTTCCTATTTCACACCATAAACAAAATTCATAATGTTAATTGATCACTTTTGATTAACAAAATTTCTATCATCCAACCCCCCTTTTATCATTAATGACATTTTGGATGATCTTGCCCCTTTCTTGGTATATCTGTTTAATAGGTCGCTCTCTGAAGGCTGCATTCCTCCCTCGCAGAATCGGGCCCTTATCTTTCCTTCGTTCAAAAAGCCTAACCTTGACACCAACCTTAACCATAATTACCCGCCTATCTCAAATCTATCCTTTCTTTCTAAGACTCTAGAACGTCTTGTCTCTCTCCAGTTTCTCCCTCATCTTGAGCAATCTGGTCTACTTCCTACTAACCTTTAGGCTTTAGGGCTAACCATTCCACCGAGACTGCCCTCCTTTCCCTACTTTCTGAAATCTATTCTGCTGTTGATAGGTCTGAACTGACTCTTCTGGCTCTCTATGATGTCTCAGCAGCTTTCGATATGGTTGATCATGAGATTCTTCTTCAGCGTCTTGAGACCTCTTCTGGGCTTAAGGGCCTCCCCCTTTGTTGGTTTCGCTCATACCTATTTGAACGAACCCAAATGATTGTTACTGGTGACTCCAGAACCCAATGGGTCCACGTTAAACTGGGTGTCCCTCAAGGCTCCGTTCTCGGCCCTCTCTTATTTATTTTATATACGGCTGACATCTCCTCTCTTTTTCCGATCTGTGGTGCTGCTGGTCATTTCTTCCCTGATGATATGCAAGCATTTGTCCATGGTCCTTCGTCATCGCAGTTGCTTTTGGTCGGGAGTATTCAATCTCTCTCTAATCATCTCCACTTTGGATGTCATCTAATCGCCTCTCTTTTAATGCTTCTAAGACTCAATTCATCTGGTTTGGTACCCCTCAGCAGCTCCATAAACTTGATTTTGCTCTCCTCTCTGAAAAGTTTCCACTCTTCTCTTTCTCGTCAAGTGTACGCGATCTGGGTGTTACCCTTGATAGTTCACTTACCTTTACCGATCACATCTTTAATCTCTCACGCTCCTCCTATTTTCACTTAAGGCCTCTCAGGGTCATTCGTCGTTCTGTCTCCTCCTCCATATTCACAACTTTAGTTCATGCTTTTGTATTTTTTCGGATTGACTACTGCAATTCCCTTCTTGTTGGTCTTCCTAAGGTTCGTCTCTCTCCTCTTCAATCGGTCCTCAACACAGCTGCTAGACTGATAGCCCGCCTTCCCCGGTACTCTCACATCTCTACCTTTATGTTTGACGAACTTCATTGGCTCCCTCTGCATGCTCGCGTACAATTTAAAATCCTCTCTCTGATCTTCAAGGCTCAGAGGGGTCTTGCCCCGCAATATCTGGTTGGCGTAATACTTCGGCCTCACTCAGCTTCCTCCCACCGTCCACTTCGTTCCCGCAATAGACTTGACCTCTTGGTTCCCTCGTAGTAGAACTGCTATGGCTCAGGCTCGTTCCTTTGCTTCAATTGGTCCCTCTCTTTGGAATGCTCTTACTCCTTCTGCTCGCTTTAAAATTCTCTCTGGCAGTCTCTCTTCTTCCTTCGCTTTTCTCAAAACCTGTTTATTTTCGCGGGGCTTAGCACACTGGGAGCGCTTCTGAACGGTTCACCCTACGAGAGGCGCTTTACAAATACTTAAATACGATACGATAATACACCTAAGTTCCTGGATGTCATAACTGACCAGCTCCTTACCTCGAGGGATCACATAATAACAATTTTAAAGAATTATTGTTAATATCGCTGGGGTCCTTAATCGGATTAAACATTGCCAAACAATGCCTGCTTTATTTAACCGCCATTAAACACTTATTTTTCCTTATCTTTCTTATTGTAACATTTCTTGGGGTTCTAAATACCCGTCACGTCTTAAACAATAGTTTTCATTAAAAAAACGAGCCATAAGAATAATCTGTGGTTTCCACTGGAGATCTAGTTCGGATCCCCTTTTACAACTCATAAGTTATTAGGCCTCTCTTCAACTAATATAAATGTGTCTATTCATGCATCTTTTTCATCTAAATTTACTGTCAATTTCCTTCAAGCACTACTTTACTACTTGGTCTAAACTTCATAACCATTTCACCAGACTCATATCGTAGTAAATTTGCCCATTTAAAAATTAAGCAATTTTCAAATACCTAGGTCCCCAGCTATAGAATGGGCTTCCGAATGACTCAACGTGCATTAAGTCCACTGGTGTATTTAAAAGTTTACTAAAGAATTTCTGTTGGCTAACTGATTATCACCAACTCTTTACTTAATCACTGTTGTGTTCTTAATACTTTGATAACCAAACTGCACATTGATTTGGTTGATTGGCGTGATTATACGTTATAATAATAAGTCTCTCTTTTTCATTGATTAAAATTATAAATCATTTTATCTCACTCGGTATATTTTCTTACTTCTAACACATAACTGTGGTTCATTTATTACGTTATTGTATTACCTCACTTTTTACATACTTGTTTATTCTTCTTACACCCAAACTTAGTTTCCTGTTTTACTACCGCTAATCTGCCATCTTGTTCACAACTTGCTGTATATGTGATTGATCTTTCTGAATAAACAAGTTTGATTTGCTTTGATTTGATGTATGTATGCATGCATGAATGAATGAATGAATGAATGAATGAATGAATGAATGAATGAATTAATTAATTAATTAATTAATGAATGAATGAATGAATGAATTAATTAATTAATTAATTAATGATATACAAGACAGAAAGGCTGGTGAAAAACGAATGTGATAATCGAACGCTTAAGCTATTACAAGTTCAACAAGGCAGCACTGGGCAGTTATTTCTGACGGCTAACTTCTGAACCGCGAGTCGCCAAATAAAGCAATTTTCTCACAGGGTATAATCACGGCAGTGGGCTTAAAGCCGCCCACCTAAAGGACTCAACACTATAAACAATGGCAGCTAATACTAGAATACAACATGAATTGCAGTGATAGTCATGGGCGCCCGCACATAAGGGCTAGAAGCCGCTAGAGGGGGCGCTTGCGCTCCCCTGGAAAATTGACACCTATTGTTTTAATTACTACTTTTTGGTGTTTAACAAATTTTTTCGCACTAAAGCAGTAGTGATACTAATGATTCACAAAGTGAAACTGAGAAAGTGTTACTTTAAGTAATAATAAATAAATTTTCTATGCAAAATACCCATTTTTTAAATTCCTGTCTTGCATTTTCAAGCTCTTGCTACCAAATGTAACCGTGACCATTGTGTTTTGCTCCTCATGCCAAACGATCTGCTGGTGATAGTGGGCAGAAGCTGTAACGATTCTCTCTACTTAGCCTACTCAGCATTCACTCGGAGGCTGTGTTTCCTTAGGATAATAAATTTTAACGTTTTTGGACAACAAATTTGAACTTTTTTGTTTCCTTAGACTATCAGCCTGTTATTTTAAGGCTGAATTCGACTCAGCTGAAAATTACATACAAACTATTAAGTCTCTCTACCAGATTTCAGTCAAGAGAACAGAACACGAAGCGTTAGAACTTAGTCAGACTATCACAATTTTTCAGTCCGGTTGGCGCCCTCTAAAGGTCCTGTTGCCTATCTGATCGAGTCATATCTGCAACAACAACTCTTGACTTACATGTACGCTTAAAAGCTCTTTATCAATGTTGTTATCTTACTTGGTAGGACTCGGCACGAATTCGGTTCAATGCGTCGAAGGAAGATCATCGATCCGGAATAGAACCCAGACGCGTTGATCTCCAGCATAACTGGCACTCCAACCGGTAGATGGATATAGTACAGCTGGATATCGGATCCGTTCGGGGAAGCTGTCTGGACGATCTCTGGCGCAGGCAGAGGAGGCGTGTTGTCGGTCGACAGAAGAGAGAAACTGAGACGGATATTGGTTGAGTTGAGTGTGGCCGAGAGCAGGAGACATGGCGCCTGTGCGGTCGAAGTGTACGGAGGAGTAAGTAATCTGGACACTTCGTCTTTGCTGTGGCCGTCAGATTCACTGCGAAGGCCCGTCGGCGATACTATTTATACAAAACAATTTATATAAAACATCATCAACATAATGATTATTATAACTATTAGTTTTAATTATTATTATTGTATTGTATTGTATTGTATTGTATTGTATTTGAACACTTGTTATAGCGCCCCTAGCAGATTTCCCATTCAGAGGCGCTCCCGACTACTGCGCGAACGCTGAATCAGAGTTTCACGCCGAAGCGCATGAGCATTGAGCAATTACGAGTGAAGGACTTGCCCAGGGACCCTACGCGGCGGCTTTGAGGTGAATTCGAACCCGCAATCCTACGGCTGCAAGGCACCGAACATACCCCTATACCACCGCGCCCCAGTATATTGTGTTGTGTTGTGTGTTGTATTGTACTTCACGTTTATAATGCGACCGAGCCACCCGCAGTAAAGATCCGAGAAATTAATCTCTGATAAACCGACCCGACCGGGAAGCGAAACCGGGGCGCCGGCGTGACGAGCGGGAACCAACCCACTCGGCCACTCAGGATCCTTATTGTTACTACCATTGCAATAACCACTACCAATATCAATCTCACTATCACAATCGCTATCATTATTATTATTATTATTATTATTATTATTATCATTATTATTATTATTATTATTATTATTATTATTATTATTATTATTATTTTTATTATTATTATTATTATTATTATTATTATTATTATTATTATTTTTTTTTTTCGCCCGAGGTAGAAAGAATCCCTCAGGCTCTAAGAAACTAAGCATAATTATGGTTTAAGGGTTCTCGTCTCCATCGTGTTGCATAAAGGAGCCCCTAAAGACCGCGGCATTAAAGCGCTGCATGCATACAGACAATCGCTGGACCAGGTGAGTCGTCTCGCGGGGGTCCCCCGTTGCCTCCGTCATCCGACGGCCTAGCTCCTGTAAGAACTCTCGTCCTGTGCGGTTAATGGGCCCAATGATTCTATGGCCACCGGGACAAACTCGTGTGTCGCGGGCAAGGAAGAGTATTTGTTGAGTTTGCGTTCTGCAGCATGTTCTGCCGCACCTTCCGTCATCGATGCCGTTAGATGGACGTACGAGGGTGCGCATGTGTGGACGGCCGTTGCATCCCAGGCTATATATTTGCCTCTGGCCCATGGGATCAAGGTGACCCCATCCGCTCTCTTGCCATCGGTGCGAATCAATCCAGGCGGCTCCTTTGAGCAGGGAATGTCCGCCTTCGAGAGGGATCTCCAAATTATGTCGTTGATGGCGGCGTGTCGGGCTGTTCTTCCCACCGACTTTCTGCAGACCAGCCCATGATGTCCTCCTGGGTCGGCGATTTCTCCACATATTATTATTATTATTATTATTATTATTATTATTATTATTATTATTATTATTATTATTATTATTATTATTATTATTATTATTATTATTATTATTATTATTATTATTTGTGGGGCGCGGTGGTGTAGGGGTATGTTCGGTGCCTTGCAGCCGGAGGGTTGCGGGTTCGAATCCACCTCAAGCCGCCGCGTAGGGACCCTGGGCAAGTCCTTCACTCGCAATTGCTCATGCGCTTCGGCGTGAAACTCCGATTCAGTGTCCGCGCTGTAGTCGGGAATACATACATACATACATACATTAGAGCTATTATTATCATTATTATCATTCTTATTATTATTATTATTATTATTATTATTATTATTATTATTATTATTATTATTATTATTATTATTATTATTATTATTATTATTATTATTATTATTATTATTATTATTACTATTATCATGGTGATTAATAAGCGTCACCCAAGTAATCTGAGGCATTCTTCGTTAGTCTAACTGATGTCAAATGACATTAAGAATATCGTCAGTATTGTATTGGATTTGAAATATTGTAAAGCGTCTCCTACTGTGCAAACCAATCAACTGAAAACCATTGCACAGAATACTAGAAGTTATGGATCCTCGCACGCACATGCAGCCCAACCAGCGGACTCTCATATGGCATCATAGAGTTTTGTTGTGTCAGTAACTTCCGCGACCCAGGATAGAAAACGAAGCATTCCAACATTTAATCGCTTAGCAGGAATCCTTCGGCAGTTTATTGTTAAATCGAAACACCAACCTACAGAAGTCTTGGTCTGGGCCTCTGGGGTTAACTTCGGCGTCCCACAAGGATCTGTACTCGACCCAATCCTATACGTTCTCTGTACTGCTGATATTCCTTCCCTTTTCGCTAAGCATAATATGGCCATGGCCCCATGGGTCACCTTTGTGCCGATGATGTCCAAGACTGCGTGCATTCCCCCTCCCCACCGAGCAAGACGCTCTTGCGGGATCTATCGACACTCTTTCTCACGACTTCCAGCTCTGAATGTCTGCTAATCGGCTCTGCCTTAACTCCCCTAAAATCCAGTTGATCTGGCTTTTACTAAACAGCAGATACTCAAACTTTATTTTCCATTAATATCTGCAAAGAATAATGCATCCAGCGTCCATGATTTGGGTGTCACGTTGGACAATAGTTTAATGTTCTCTGAACGTCTTCTGAACCTAACGCGTTCTTGCTACTACCATTTAAGGCGCCTGCATACTATCAAAAGATCTGTCTCATCTTCTGTTTTCACAGCCACAGTCCATGCTTTCGTCTGCTGTAGCATTGATTACTGTAATTCGTTACTAGCTGATCTTCCCATGTACGAATATCTTCCCCTCAGTCGGTCCTGAACTCGGCAGCTAGGCTCATTGGCCGCCTTTCTCGCTTCTGTCACATTTCAAGTTATATGACTTATGTGCTGCATTTGGCTTCTCGTTGCTTCTCGAATCCGGTATAAGATCTTGCTCTTGGTTTCCAGAACTCAACAAGGACGGGTTAATCTGCTGTGTAATCTGATGTGAAACCTCTGCTGTTTCTCTTCCTCCTCTCCGCTGTCTAGACCGTCTTGATCTGTTTGTCCCTCGGTCACGGACTGTTATGGTCCAACATCGTGCCTGTGCATGTGCGGGTCCTTCATCTTTGAATGACCCTCCCCCTTTATGCACTCTGCCGGGGTCTCTCCCTCATCTGCCCTCTGCATGAAGACTTCTATTCCCTCGGAACTTTCAAGCTGAGAGCGCCTCTCAATAGCTAATACTGTAAGAGGCGCTTTAAAAAATTTCAAATATAATACAATATATTTTGTATAAGTGTTAGTGTGACTGCCTGACCTGAGTTGTGCGATGTCAGAATAGCAAGTGACCAGCTGTCGCCGAGCCTTGATTGATCAGCTATAGGACATGAGCAGTCTGTCACGGAAAAGTCGCAGAATCCGTTCCAAGTGAGGTTAGGTGCGAAATCTGAAGTTAAGGCTTCGTGGAATTAATTACTAAACCAACGAGAAGTTATGTTATTATTTTGCAACTTCAAATCTTCATTGTATTCTTATTCTTTGCCTTCAACTCATTTCCCTTTTATTGCTTTAGCCTACTTCTTGTTTTTCTCTTTCGTTATTAACTACTTCTTTTAGTTTTCTTCTTCTTCTAGCACTTCTTCTCCGCTTCTAATTTTTGCTTCGTTAATTTCTTTTTAATACTCTGTCATGTAAAGTAACGTGTCTATTTACGTGCTTCTGTCTGCACTCTGCAGTCTTCAGTCAATTCAATTGTACTGGAAATTCTAGCCCTCATTTACATAAAACACTAGATAGGTAATAGGCGCAGGATTCTTACAGCAGCACTGTTTCTCCTGGAGTTGTATTTCGGTGATGGTGACCAAATCCGCGCTCTGTTGTTGGCCTCTCGACTCAAAGACGAGGACGAACTGTTGTCCTTCGACCGTAAAACCGCCAACGTCTCTTCTAAGAGTAAAGAAATCGACGGAAGACATCGAATTGAGATTGCGATGGAGCAATCTCTCCTCGTATCTGCCGTTGCTCTTCACGTATCCGAGCAAGACGCTGAGCTGAGCCAGGGCTTTGAATTGGAGGACGAGACAAGATGCCTTCTCTTTGCTCAGTTGGAATGCAGGAGACATCAGTCTGGCCACCTGTTCAACCTCCAGTCCACCTTTATGTGATTTCGTACGCAAGACTAGCAGCAAATCTACAACGTAGCACCACTGATGTGTTTATGGATTTGTAAACAGTAATCTAGAAAACACGCAAAGATAACCTTCTTTCTGTATTAACCACCACTTATCAAAAGTTTGCTGACTGAGATGTGTAAGCTTATTCAACATATACAAGTTGCAACCTACGCCCTTAAGTAGAAGATGTATCCTCAATAAATAGTGAAGTCATTATAAATCGCAGCCAGCGGGAATTGTTCGGAGGTCTTCATGGACGGTCCTTTAAAACGCATGTATTTGCGTGTGCAACGCATCACAGTTTAAGTAGTTACCTCTGAAAAGTTACTGTAGTGACATTTGGAAACATTTCACGGTAATCCTATGTATAGCCATGTTTTAGCACAGTTTTCAAAGGGTCGTAAAGGTGAATGGCTCCGCGTGTTATAACGACCATGCACTGAACTCAACATGAAAGAAAACGCTCAGGTTGCCTGGATGAACAGTGACCACTCCCGCTGTTGAATGAGTATCCCCTTCATATATATTAGGTGCATTCCTATTTGTTCTTTGTTACTCATAGACATAGTGCTGCCAGCCGTAATTAAAATATCATAAATTATGTTACCTGTGTTCTTAGGCATGGAGATTTTGTAAGTGACGTTGAATTTTACTTCAACCACTTTGCTATGTAAGTTCGTAACATAGACCAGCTTCAATGTTGTAGTTTTAAAAGAAATTTTCTGCGGTCGATTTGTTCCCCAGATTTTCATCTCTGTATTCCAGTTGCGTTTCAGATCGTCATAGCTTTGTACCTGAAAGCAACTATAACTTTTCAAGCATGTAGTACCAAACGCACAGTTCGTCATTATGTTAATTCAAACAATTTAGGTTCAATTCTCAGGTACAATAATTCATAACGAAAAGCTACCTCTATGTATTCGTCGTGTTGATTCTGGGAGAGATTAACAAAGGAGAAAGTGATGGTGATAACACTTCCGCTGGGAGCGCGAATCTCGATCGTGGAGAAGATACAGGCATTAATATTGACGGTCTTGAAGACGATAACACCCATCGTGTCGTGATACGTCTGTTTGCACTTATCAAAATCCGCCCGACCTAAAACTACAACAACCCTTGTATCAGAATATTGATTTGCCCTTGCGGCACATTTGGGTCTATAGCTGGCTGCGTGATGCCATAAATGGAAAGCTATGGCCTCAGTCTGGGCCCAAAGAACGTGGCTGTCAAGAGACAAACTGGCTCTCAGGAATTTATTATTCAGACACCAAAGTTTTATCAGCGATCAAGTATCGCATTGTCATTCGGCGAAAACAGTCATAATGAATTGAATTCTGTGCTGTCCATTATCAAGGACTGACAATCGTAATCCTAATCACGAACGGCGACTCTCCAACTCAAGAGAAACTGCACCTTATTAAGCAATCGTAATTTATTATCAAAGCAGCTTATGGTTTTTGAACGAGAATCTACAAGATCAGTCGATAAAATTTTCATATAGGATCACACAACTGACTGGATTATTTAAAATTATTAACTTGAATACTTATTCTAAGTGGCACCTACTTGTCCGTTCGTTAAATTTGTAGGATACTTCAAAGTTGGAAGATGTTGAAACCAGAGAGTAACCGCAAGAGTCGCTTCCCACAAACGTGCAATTGACAGACGACGTTCCTAAGCGTGGAAAAACACAAACATAGAAAACTACTTTCATCATCGATATTCAACTCCAGATTTCGCATGACATATTTTTAATCAAACATTTTAGGGATGTTTCATCTTTACGTATTCAAGTGTATCGTAAAATACGAATCACACACTCTGTGCGCCTCTGTCGCAAAGATGTCAATCGTATAGGTCTATGTATTTTCGACATATCGTTTATTCTGTTGACTTGAACAAACACAACTGAAACAAACTTAAATTCGGAGCATAGCAATCAAGATTTCGTGCATTTTATTTCAATCATATCCTCATTGCACTAATCGATCACTAATCGATCTGGCCGTACAGATTTTAGCTCGTTTAAGATCAACGCAGACTGGTTACTTTCCACTACAGTAGCGAGTTCTCTTTTGCAGATAAGTTTAGAACGGTCCGTTTAGTTTGTAGATAATTTTTATTACGATTGATTAGCAATATTTGTACGTTTACCATTTTTGTCGAAAGTCGTTGGTTTGGGGGCAATCAAGCACGAATCGTCCTTAAAAACTCGGATGCTATCGATGGCCATATCCGACATGAGGGGGTTTTCTATCGTTGCCTGAAATGCTAAGTGGTACACGCCGGACGGAAGACAGACGCTTGCCCGTTGCCAGGAACGGTCGGCACTCATGCCGTTTTCGAACAGCAATTGAACGTGAATTCGTAACATGGAAACCTGGAACAGCTGAAGTAGTGACCCTCCGTCGGATTGTTTGAGTGGCATGTAGTAAGAGAACTGCAGTTGGGTTGACCGAGAGATTTTGATGAGTGGAGAGATCAACTGTAGTCTGTCACCCTTTTGGCCAAAACGGGAGTTCAAAATCATGTAAAATCCTACCGTTGAAACAGAAAACACAGTCAGAGAGGACAAATAATTGCACAGTAATACCGATGTATAAAATTAATTCATATTAAGTGTAGTAAGTTCTGAAGAAAAATCACAGATGCAACATTATGTTGCAACTAATGCAACATATTACATCTTAGCTGCGTCTCAAAAACCATCATCAAAGAACCTAAATAACTGTTACTCACTGCAACTCCAATCGAAAACCATCCAGTGCAATCCAGTCCATGATATCTCAGGAAGCAGTCAGTATTAATCCAATAATAGGCCTATTCCTACTGAAGTTAAACGTGTGTATGAAATCCATTTACAAGCCAAGAGAGGCTATATCCAATCTGTTTATTCTGTTCCAGAAGTTGAAATTGGAGTCAAGCATTACTTTATATGCCAACTTTCGTCCTTACCACAAAGGTTACCATGAAACTGCTCCAGCCTTTTCGCTGAATAACATCTTCTCGTATTATGATGACAAGGGCGTTCTTCCCATACCGGGAAGAACGCCTCTACCTCATTGTTGCTTTCGACAATGTTGACCACAATTTCTAGACTAAGATTTCTTGCCCTGGCTACTTGGTTCTGCTTAAGATCTGAAGCAATCATGTTTGGCTCACGTCAACGCCTGCGTTCTTTCCCTTCTCATTCTAACATCGACCTTCTTGGCACGGTTGTTCCATAACTAAAAACTTTCACAACACTTGGGCTAAAAATCTGGACATAAATTTCACATCTCGACCCCACAGAACCAATCTTGTTTCAATGACATTAGGGCAATACCTCGCTCATCGACTACACTGTCTTGTAAGAGATATGTCACAGAATTTTCTTTTTATGTACACACAGTCTGGCCTCACGCCAACTCAGTTTTTGCAGAAATCTCAGTTCTTAAAGTCAACTCCCTTCAACGCATTTAGATATAGATTAGTTGGCGTAGATCTGCGTGTTCCTACACGAACAAGCTCCTCAGTCCTTATCCATCAACTGCATTGACCTCCTGTTGAATTAAGAATAAAATTTAAATTGGCATGTTAGACCTACAAGACACTCGGCATCAGCATACCTCCCTACCTTCGATCACTACTAACTCCTTACATCCATCCTGCGATCATCAAGTACGGGTCTTTCAACCGAGCCACGATGCAGAACAGTTGTGGGCTCGCGTGCATTCCATGCCTCTGCTCGAAGGAATGGAATCGACTGCCAATCTCTCTTCGTAGCTCACACTTAATTCCTTTCTTCTAAAAGCGGCTCGAAACTGACTATTTCTCCTTGGCCTTCAAGTACATGGACATCTAACTGCATCTTCTCCTGGCGGCTCACTATCTGCGTCTCAGATTCACATTTCGATGTCACATAGCGCGCGTGACAAATTTCATAATAATAATAGCCTAATAATAATAATAATAATAATAATAATAATAATAATAATAATAATAATAATAATAATAATAATAATAATAATAATAATAACAATAATAATAATAATAATAATAATAAAAATTAACTCTATATAACTTTATAAGAGCCTGAGGGATCATTTTTACCTCGGGGAGTATTTTAATAATAATAATAATAATAATAATAATAATAATAATATATAAAAAATATGCCCGGGCAATCGTGGTGCTACGTACATCTTCTCGCTACAAACTCCTTAACCCTATCTACTCCGTCAACTTCAATCCTGCTGGATTTAAAAAAAGATTTAAACTGGTATCTCAGACCTGTTAAACGCTTATAACGAGCGCTCCTTTTGACCTTCAGCCACTACGAAAACACGCTCGAAACTGTTATGGACCCCTCACCGCAATCTAGAGCGACAAATAAAGTTTATTCTGCACTCAAGCTCTTATTCATGCTTTAAAGTATGCCTCATATCCTATTATTTTTCATTGCCTGTCATCTGAATATCTAACACCTCTACTCTTGGAGACTGCCTAACCGCGTCTCAGATTCGCATTTCTGTGTGACTTTGCGTTAAAATATTTCGTGATAATAAAAATTAAAAACAAAGCAATTTGCATCATGGTAAGTAAGTAAGTTTGAAATTTTAAGATACCGCAAGTCAAGTGGAATGGACGAACCGTTGTGAGATCCACTGGCATCTATCATTGGTCCTTGGAAGCTGATGTCACCCGTGTCGCTGGCTTTTCTACGCTTCCACGACAGATGAGCCACTCGCGGAGTTTCATATCCACACAAGTATGGGTCTTCAAAGTCACAGCTAAAACTTCTCTTCTTCGCTGAAATCAGATCGATTCTGACAATTCATGTCTATTTATTGTGTACAATCTCTACATGTTACTCCGAAATCTGTTTCCTTGTAAAAGTAAACGAAATTATAATCTACCGACAGTTTTGCGACCATTTCTTTGAGATTAAAAGAGGAATTAAACTACATGATCTTTCAGTTACCATATCCAACTTATTAATTCCTTAAAGGTTGGTCAAATTTTCGAATTATCTATTGATCAAAATTTAAGATACCGCAAAGAGCCGGATCTTCGTCGCTTCCATCACTGCATTCAGAAATTCCGTTGCACGTCAGTTCCTATCGACACTCTTTCTCACGACTTCCAGCTCTGAATGTCTGCTAATCGGCTCTGCCTTAACTCCCCTAAAATCCAGTTGATCTGGCTTTTACTAAACAGCAGATACTCAAACTTTATTTTCCATTAATATCTGCAAAGAATAATGCATCCAGCGTCCATGATTTGGGTGTCACGTTGGACAATAGTTTAATGTTCTCTGAACGTCTTCTGAACCTAACGCGTTCTTGCTACTACCATTTAAGGCGCCTGCATACTATCAAAAGATCTGTCTCATCTTCTGTTTTCACAGCCACAGTCCATGCTTTCGTCTGCTGTAGCATTGATTACTGTAATTCGTTACTAGCTGATCTTCCCATGTACGAATATCTTCCCCTCAGTCGGTCCTGAACTCGGCAGCTAGGCTCATTGGCCGCCTTTCTCGCTTCTGTCACATTTCAAGTTATATGACTTATGTGCTGCATTTGGCTTCTCGTTGCTTCTCGAATCCGGTATAAGATCTTGCTCTTGGTTTCCAGAACTCAACAAGGACGGGTTAATCTGCTGTGTAATCTGATGTGAAACCTCTGCTGTTTCTCTTCCTCCTCTCCGCTGTCTAGACCGTCTTGATCTGTTTGTCCCTCGGTCACGGACTGTTATGGTCCAACATCGTGCCTGTGCATGTGCGGGTCCTTCATCTTTGAATGACCCTCCCCCTTTATGCACTCTGCCGGGGTCTCTCCCTCATCTGCCCTCTGCATGAAGACTTCTATTCCCTCGGAACTTTCAAGCTGAGAGCGCCTCTCAATAGCTAATACTGTAAGAGGCGCTTTAAAAAATTTCAAATATAATACAATATATTTTGTATAAGTGTTAGTGTGACTGCCTGACCTGAGTTGTGCGATGTCAGAATAGCAAGTGACCAGCTGTCGCCGAGCCTTGATTGATCAGCTATAGGACATGAGCAGTCTGTCACGGAAAAGTCGCAGAATCCGTTCCAAGTGAGGTTAGGTGCGAAATCTGAAGTTAAGGCTTCGTGGAATTAATTACTAAACCAACGAGAAGTTATGTTATTATTTTGCAACTTCAAATCTTCATTGTATTCTTATTCTTTGCCTTCAACTCATTTCCCTTTTATTGCTTTAGCCTACTTCTTGTTTTTCTCTTTCGTTATTAACTACTTCTTTTAGTTTTCTTCTTCTTCTAGCACTTCTTCTCCGCTTCTAATTTTTGCTTCGTTAATTTCTTTTTAATACTCTGTCATGTAAAGTAACGTGTCTATTTACGTGCTTCTGTCTGCACTCTGCAGTCTTCAGTCAATTCAATTGTACTGGAAATTCTAGCCCTCATTTACATAAAACACTAGATAGGTAATAGGCGCAGGATTCTTACAGCAGCACTGTTTCTCCTGGAGTTGTATTTCGGTGATGGTGACCAAATCCGCGCTCTGTTGTTGGCCTCTCGACTCAAAGACGAGGACGAACTGTTGTCCTTCGACCGTAAAACCGCCAACGTCTCTTCTAAGAGTAAAGAAATCGACGGAAGACATCGGCTTGAGATTGCGATGGAGCAATCTCTCCTCGTATCTGCCGTTGCTCTTCACGTATCCGAGCAAGACGCTGAGCTGAGCCAGGGCTTTGAATTGGAGGACGAGACAAGATGCCTTCTCTTTGCTCAGTTGGAATGCAGGAGACATCAGTCTGGCCACCTGTTCAACCTCCAGTCCACCTTTATGTGATTTCGTACGCAAGACTAGCAGCAAATCTACAACGTAGCACCACTGATGTGTTTATGGATTTGTAAACAGTAATCTAGAAAACACGCAAAGATAACCTTCTTTCTGTATTAACCACCACTTATCAAAAGTTTGCTGACTGAGATGTGTAAGCTTATTCAACATATACAAGTTGCAACCTACGCCCTTAAGTAGAAGATGTATCCTCAATAAATAGTGAAGTCATTATAAATCGCAGCCAGCGGGAATTGTTCGGAGGTCTTCATGGACGGTCCTTTAAAACGCATGTATTTGCGTGTGCAACGCATCACAGTTTAAGTAGTTACCTCTGAAAAGTTACTGTAGTGACATTTGGAAACATTTCACGGTAATCCTATGTATAGCCATGTTTTAGCACAGTTTTCAAAGGGTCGTAAAGGTGAATGGCTCCGCGTGTTATAACGACCATGCACTGAACTCAACATGAAAGAAAACGCTCAGGTTGCCTGGATGAACAGTGACCACTCCCGCTGTTGAATGAGTATCCCCTTCATATATATTAGGTGCATTCCTATTTGTTCTTTGTTACTCATAGACATAGTGCTGCCAGCCGTAATTAAAATATCATAAATTATGTTACCTGTGTTCTTAGGCATGGAGATTTTGTAAGTGACGTTGAATTTTACTTCAACCACTTTGCTATGTAAGTTCGTAACATAGACCAGCTTCAATGTTGTAGTTTTAAAAGAAATTTTCTGCGGTCGATTTGTTCCCCAGATTTTCATCTCTGTATTCCAGTTGCGTTTCAGATCGTCATAGCTTTGTACCTGAAAGCAACTATAACTTTTCAAGCATGTAGTACCAAACGCACAGTTCGTCATTATGTTAATTCAAACAATTTAGGTTCAATTCTCAGGTACAATAATTCATAACGAAAAGCTACCTCTATGTATTCGTCGTGTTGATTCTGGGAGAGATTAACAAAGGAGAAAGTGATGGTGATAACACTTCCGCTGGGAGCGCGAATCTCGATCGTGGAGAAGATACAGGCATTAATATTGACGGTCTTGAAGACGATAACACCCATCGTGTCGTGATACGTCTGTTTGCACTTATCAAAATCCGCCCGACCTAAAACTACAACAACCCTTGTATCAGAATATTGATTTGCCCTTGCGGCACATTTGGGTCTATAGCTGGCTGCGTGATGCCATAAATGGAAAGCTATGGCCTCAGTCTGGGCCCAAAGAACGTGGCTGTCAAGAGACAAACTGGCTCTCAGGAATTTATTATTCAGACACCAAAGTTTTATCAGCGATCAAGTATCGCATTGTCATTCGGCGAAAACAGTCATAATGAATTGAATTCTGTGCTGTCCATTATCAAGGACTGACAATCGTAATCCTAATCACGAACGGCGACTCTCCAACTCAAGAGAAACTGCACCTTATTAAGCAATCGTAATTTATTATCAAAGCAGCTTATGGTTTTTGAACGAGAATCTACAAGATCAGTCGATAAAATTTTCATATAGGATCACACAACTGACTGGATTATTTAAAATTATTAACTTGAATACTTATTCTAAGTGGCACCTACTTGTCCGTTCGTTAAATTTGTAGGATACTTCAAAGTTGGAAGATGTTGAAACCAGAGAGTAACCGCAAGAGTCGCTTCCCACAAACGTGCAATTGACAGACGACGTTCCTAAGCGTGGAAAAACACAAACATAGAAAACTACTTTCATCATCGATATTCAACTCCAGATTTCGCATGACATATTTTTAATCAAACATTTTAGGGATGTTTCATCTTTACGTATTCAAGTGTATCGTAAAATACGAATCACACACTCTGTGCGCCTCTGTCGCAAAGATGTCAATCGTATAGGTCTATGTATTTTCGACATATCGTTTATTCTGTTGACTTGAACAAACACAACTGAAACAAACTTAAATTCGGAGCATAGCAATCAAGATTTCGTGCATTTTATTTCAATCATATCCTCATTGCACTAATCGATCACTAATCGATCTGGCCGTACAGATTTTAGCTCGTTTAAGATCAACGCAGACTGGTTACTTTCCACTACAGTAGCGAGTTCTCTTTTGCAGATAAGTTTAGAACAGTTTGTAGATAATTTTTATTACGATTGATTAGCAATATTTGTACGTTTACCATTTTTGTCGAAAGTCGTTGGTTTGGGGGCAATCAAGCACGAATCGTCCTTAAAAACTCGGATGCTATCGATGGCCATATCCGACATGAGGGGGTTTTCTATCGTTGCCTGAAATGCTAAGTGGTACACGCCGGACGGAAGACAGACGCTTGCCCGTTGCCAGGAACGGTCGGCACTCATGCCGTTTTCGAACAGCAATTGAACGTGAATTCGTACCATGGAAACCTGGAACAGCTGAAACAGTGACCCTCCGTCGGATTGCTTGAGTGGCATGTAGTAAGAGAACTGCAGTTGGGTTGACCGAGAGATTTTGATGAGTGGAGAGATCAACTGTAGTCTGTCACCCTTTTGGCCAAAACGGGAGTTCAAAATCATGTAAAATCCTACCGTTGAAACAGAAAACACAGTCAGAGAGGACAAATAATTGCACAGTAATACCGATGTATAAAATTAATTCATATTAAGTGTAGTAAGTTCTGAAGAAAAATCACAGATGCAACATTATGTTGCAACTAATGCAACATATTACATCTTAGCTGCGTCTCAAAAACCATCATCAAAGAACCTAAATAACTGTTACTCACTGCAACTCCAATCGAAAACCATCCAGTGCAATCCAGTCCATGATATCTCAGGAAGCAGTCAGTATTAATCCAATAATAGGCCTATTCCTACTGAAGTTAAACGTGTGTATGAAATCCATTTACAAGCCAAGAGAGGCTATATCCAATCTGTTTATTCTGTTCCAGAAGTTGAAATTGGAGTCAAGCATTACTTTATATGCCAACTTTCGTCCTTACCACAAAGGTTACCATGAAACTGCTCCAGCCTTTTCGCTGAATAACATCTTCTCGTATTATGATGACAAGGGCGTTCTTCCCATACCGGGAAGAACGCCTCTACCTCATTGTTGCTTTCGACAATGTTGACCACAATTTCTAGACTAAGATTTCTTGCCCTGGCTACTTGGTTCTGCTTAAGATCTGAAGCAATCATGTTTGGCTCACGTCAACGCCTGCGTTCTTTCCCTTCTCATTCTAACATCGACCTTCTTGGCACGGTTGTTCCATAACTAAAAACTTTCACAACACTTGGGCTAAAAATCTGGACATAAATTTCACATCTCGACCCCACAGAACCAATCTTGTTTCAATGACATTAGGGCAATACCTCGCTCATCGACTACACTGTCTTGTAAGAGATATGTCACAGAATTTTCTTTTTATGTACACACAGTCTGGCCTCACGCCAACTCAGTTTTTGCAGAAATCTCAGTTCTTAAAGTCAACTCCCTTCAACGCATTTAGATATAGATTAGTTGGCGTAGATCTGCGTGTTCCTACACGAACAAGCTCCTCAGTCCTTATCCATCAACTGCATTGACCTCCTGTTGAATTAAGAATAAAATTTAAATTGGCATGTTAGACCTACAAGACACTCGGCATCAGCATACCTCCCTACCTTCGATCACTACTAACTCCTTACATCCATCCTGCGATCATCAAGTACGGGTCTTTCAACCGAGCCACGATGCAGAACAGTTGTGGGCTCGCGTGCATTCCATGCCTCTGCTCGAAGGAATGGAATCGACTGCCAATCTCTCTTCGTAGCTCACACTTAATTCCTTTCTTCTAAAAGCGGCTCGAAACTGACTATTTCTCCTTGGCCTTCAAGTACATGGACATCTAACTGCATCTTCTCCTGGCGGCTCACTATCTGCGTCTCAGATTCACATTTCGATGTCACATAGCGCGCGTGACAAATTTCATAATAATAATAGCCTAATAATAATAATAATAATAATAATAATAATAATAATAATAATAATAATAATAATAATAATAATAATAATAATAATAATAATAATAACAATAATAATAATAATAATAATAATAAAATTAACTCTATATAACTTTATAAGAGCCTGGGGATCATTTTTACCTCGGGGAAATTTTTTAATAATAATAATAATAATAATAATAATAATAATATATAAAAAATATGCCCGGGCAATCGTGGTGCTACGTACATCTTCTCGCTACAAACTCCTTAACCCTATCTACTCCGTCAACTTCAATCCTGCTGGATTTAAAAAAAGATTTAAACTGGTATCTCAGACCTGTTAAACGCTTATAACGAGCGCTCCTTTTGACCTTCAGCCACTACGAAAACACGCTCGAAACTGTTATGGACCCCTCACCGCAATCTAGAGCGACAAATAAAGTTTATTCTGCACTCAAGCTCTTATTCATGCTTTAAAGTATGCCTCATATCCTATTATTTTTCATTGCCTGTCATCTGAATATCTAACACCTCTACTCTTGGAGACTGCCTAACCGCGTCTCAGATTCGCATTTCTGTGTGACTTTGCGTTAAAATATTTCGTGATAATAAAAATTAAAAACAAAGCAATTTGCATCATGGTAAGTAAGTAAGTTTGAAATTTTAAGATACCGCAAGTCAAGTGGAATGGACGAACCGTTGTGAGATCCACTGGCATCTATCATTGGTCCTTGGAAGCTGATGTCACCCGTGTCGCTGGCTTTTCTACGCTTCCACGACAGATGAGCCACTCGCGGAGTTTCATATCCACACAAGTATGGGTCTTCAAAGTCACAGCTAAAACTTCTCTTCTTCGCTGAAATCAGATCGATTCTGACAATTCATGTCTATTTATTGTGTACAATCTCTACATGTTACTCCGAAATCTGTTTCCTTGTAAAAGTAAACGAAATTATAATCTACCGACAGTTTTGCGACCATTTCTTTGAGATTAAAAGAGGAATTAAACTACATGATCTTTCAGTTACCATATCCAACTTATTAATTCCTTAAAGGTTGGTCAAATTTTCGAATTAAGGGTCGATATTGACTTTTCTAAGCGCTACCTTGTGCACAAATTTTCTGCGTTTCGTTTTGTCACCTCTATTGATCAAAATTTAAGATACCGCAAAGAGCCGGATCTTCGTCGCTTCCATCACTGCATTCAGAAATTCCGTTGCACGTCAGTTCCGGCGGAAGACACATCCCAACCTCACACCGAAAGTAACTCTTCACTCGACACTCTGACGAAACCAACAGAAAGACCCGGATTCATATGAGACTAGTAGCATATACTGAACTGCAGGATATTTGCTAGAGTCAAGTAGACAAATGATCAGGAAGACACCTAAGACACTAATATCGATTTTGTCATGCTTTCCGAATTTTTTGACGAAGTTATACATGAGACAATGATGACATATATAACAGCGAGCAATATTTTATACCAAGGCTAGTACGGATTTCAAAAGGGTCACTCTACTTTTATGGCAGTCATGAAAATGTATGACAAAATCGTGGGAGCTAGTATACAGTGGCCATTTTTCCATAGTGTCTTCCTTGATCTACCACGTGCTTTTGACATGGTCATCCACGAAATTTTAATCTCGCAATTGGACCACTATGGGATAAAGGGTACATGTCAAGATTGGATCGCAGATTACTTACAGGGCAGAAAACAATGCTTTTTATATAATGAACAAATTTTGATCATGTTAATATGTGGAGTCCCTCAAGGATCCATACTAAGTCCATTGCTACCCTCATACATGTTAAAAAGATCTCGAATACTTCATCATACTGCAGTTCATCATGCTTACAGACGACACTAATGTGTGTATGTCCAGTAAATCCCTAGTTGAATTAGTCGACGAGCTAAATACTCAGAGAAGTTGGACAACTAGTCTATTAAGGTAACCAAACTATCCATTAACCTCGATAACACTAGTTATATCGTGTTCTACTCGAAGGGAATAGGCTCTCAAGCATGATTATAAATTACTGTTAGCATAGACAAACTGAGTGGCTTCATCCAAATGTCTGAAGGTAGGCATAGATGAGCTTCTAGCATGGAAAGTACACATACAGTTGAAACCGAAATACCTTAAAAGATGGCTACAAAATTAATAATCTCTACCAAACGGTGTCTTTTTGCCACGATACACACTTGTATAGCATCCCTTCAATATATCCACTCAGAGAAGCTCTCTTTGCTAGCCTCTAACTATAATGTTAAATGATATTACGAACGAATAGGCTACCTTACATCAGTTACCAAAATAATGCACAGTAAACTGCGTCATGGCCGATGACCTCATAGAGAACTAATCGTGTCCAACTTTTCTTATTGTCGTAGTTTATAGAGTGGACGTGTGTTCAGTATGACTGCATCAATAGAATTGGTTGAGTTATGTTCGCTGCCGAAAAAAGATGGTCACGTTGGATATACATGTAATTATTGTCGTTTATTACAGCTACGTTAACAATATTCATGTTTAAGAAAAAGACATTAAAAGAAGAAAAACAAATAAACAAAAACTTAACAAGTTACTCTACTGCCTTGATCGTTTGACGAATGATCGCCTTAGGGTGAACCTGTTAGAGGAACTGATGTTCCTTTGGGTTTACCTATTGTTATTGGATTGTACACCTTTCTTTATAATATATGTGATACCAACTTATTGTATAAGTGAACTGCTGCGGTGAAGAATAAAGCTTCTTGATTGATTGATTGCTTGCCAAATGAACTCACTCGCATCCCAACGCTGTATCTGTTTAAACATAATCTAAAGGCGTATTATATGGCTGAACTTAATTAGATAAGCTGTGTTTTTATTCATGTCAAATTGTGTTTTATTGTAAGGAATTGTGTGCTTGGTGCACTCGATCTCGTCGGCAGAACAGACTGCGTCTTTATGTTCACTATGGTCATTGGTCACTCTTCTAGCTTACTGTACATTGCTTTGCTAACAGTGTAATATTTTCATTCGCAATGACGCTTGACATCATAATAGGCTAGCACAGACAGCGATTCTGAGAAGATCTCTCGAAATTCACAGAATGAATGAATGAGTAGTACTAAGCCTTGTCATCTTGATTAGTAGGCTATTGTTTGGAGTCGATTTTTCCTCCTGGGATGCGAAATTCCACCATGTAGGGCTCGCATGTAGCATGCACGCCACCGTCGTCGCCCGCACAACATCAATGACTGTTGGGCCCTTGTGGGATGAACAGCGAAGACCGCCAAGTGGTTGCTCTTAATGGATGACTTCACAGTACGCCTTAGACAATCCTTCAAGGATGAGCAAACCGTGTCCAGCGGGTGCCCCTCATGCGTCGGTTCCTCGAATTATGGCATTAACTTCCGTTCTCTGGATTCTGTGTGAAGAGTGATGCTTGATGTCTACCCCAGGCTGACAAAACAGTTGGGAAAACCGCTGATCTCCCCAGGATGGATTCCAGACTCCCAATAAGCTGGACCGTATTAAACAGCGCTCTAGGGGTGGTATATGGCTATAATGTAGTACATTGCCTCTCTCCTTCCAGTCTGATCCACAGTAATTGCATTTCACCGTCGAGGTGTTTGGACAGATCTAGAACTCTGCTCAATGTATAATTCCTAACATCCAGAGCCTCCGAAATTTTTATGGAGTACTTCAATTAAGACAAGTTTAGAAGATTGATGTTTTCTAAAACCAAATTGTTTATAAGATCCTATTGTCAATGAGGAGATCATAAAGTCTTTTGTTCTTAATCTCTTCCAGAATTTGGAAAAGCAAGGAAGTTTTAATATAGGTCGAAAATCCAGTATGTCACAACAATCCTCCGTTTTAAATATTGGAGATACAAAGGCAGTTTTCAAATTATGTGATACAATACCTGCTAGAAAAGACTGATTGATCAAATGATTTGTTAACCGGACATGGCTTAGTTATTTCCACTGGAACTATAAGGGAACTTGTTGCTTTATACTCTATAAATTCATGATAATAGTCTGTATCTCTAGCTCATAATTATTATGTAGGTGTTAAGAATATTGAATAAGCGTTAAGGTCCTTTAAGTATTTAAAGACAGTGTTAGTGGTTGGGGAATTTTGGAAGCCAATCTAGGTCCTACGTTGACAAAATAACCCTATTTAAACATTCATTTGCAAAGATAAGTTATTTTGCTGTGGACCATTTTGGTACAGGGCCTCCTTTAGTAACCTCCTTAGGCCTACTTCCTTTAGATTGCAACAGTGCAATTCCAATCTATTAGTATAATACTTGTAATGGAATCAGTATAATTATATAGATTAACGAATATGTGTTAGAGCTTAGATGCTAGAATTAAAATAGATAGAACGTTGAAGACTTTGACTGACAACCGAGATGAGATACCACGCCCGTCAAAGGGACTGAAAGGAGAGGAAGGGACAGTCAGTGGGGAAGAAGGGACGAAAGGGAGAGGACGAGAACTTTTTTTTACGGAGGCAGTTGCCTGTTTTTACGAGGCAATTACGGCCGTAACGGAGGATGAAGTTTTGTTTCTTATACGATGTTACATACGAAGTTTGTTTCTTATAAGCTGTTACGTAAGGAGTTCTAATGTGCGAGGACGACGAATAATACCTTGAAAATCAAAGGGTCTTTGTGCTGTTGTTTGGGAGCGTTACTAGTCAGTCTCGGCGGATACAACGAAGCCCCACGCATGACCGAAGAGTTAAAGCCTAAAACACCGCTACCACCATAACTGAGCAAGAAGGATCTTTTTCAGTACAATACTGCTTCTCACATTTCCGTAAAGTAGCTCTAAGTCTAATTTATAGAATGAATATATCTTAAAAGTGCATCACTGGTTTTAAGTTTTAGATATTTCCGTGGAATTGCTTTAAGCCTGTTTTTATAGTATTTATATCTTAAGAGCGCATCATAGGTTTCAAGTATTAAATATTTCCTATATAACATATGTGACCATATCTGGGAAAAGGGACCTCAAGTGGAATATGGAGTTATCGATATCCGCAAATGCAGATTAAAACAAGCTTTCAGACAAAAGAAACTGCACTAAGTTTGGTACATAAATGATGAAATTATTAAACATTTAAAAGCGTCTTAGATTAAACCATTATTTCAAGAATATCAAGTTAAAAGATATAGCAACTCAGAAAAGCCAACCACAAAGAAAATTTTAAGTTTTTCAACATGCCACAATCATTGTGCAATATGTACTCTATAAAATGACACATAAAACACAAAAATACGTTGCAATTTAATAGAGAATACACCCGCCATTCCGCATATTTAACATTTTCGAGAAAGTATTATCAACAAGGGTAGAAGAATGACCAGTTAGTCAGTATATTGATAAGGGAACGAAAGAAGACCGAGGAGATAGTGTTAATGAGATCAAAAGTAGGAAGATGTAAATCATAATTAATTACGTTTATACTGAAATCTCCAAATGATATAACAATTACCTATAAGATTCGATAGTTTAGTGGAGAGAATGTTCTCCAACTTATTAAATAAGATCAACATACTTGAATATCGCGCTTCATCAACAAGTTCTTATGTCTTTCGGACATTTTATTCGGTCTGTAACCGGATGAATTATTTCCAGAAAGACCCAAAATATGTAGGCTATTGCAGACGTTATGAATATTGTTCAGTAGCTCAGGATTTGTCTGATATTTATGAACACTGTTCAGAAAATCACATGCTTAAAGGCGACTGGTACCACACACTTGTTTTGGGTAAATCTGGACGTTAAGCATCTTAAAACAATCACTGTTTGCCTCACTAACCGCAGTATTTGATGTCGCAGTGTACTGGGAAAGGTGCGACATTTTTCTCGACGAGACAGAAAGGTTGAGACAAGGCCGAGACTCCGAGGACGTTCCTGCAGTAGTTTCGACTGTCTTTGATGTTGATCTCGGGCAGTCTGGATCCATAATTGCTACCTTCATCCGCCCACATCAGACAAGACTCACCCGAAGCAGAGCGACTCATCGACCCAAAGTAACCGCTGCCCATCGGATTTACACGACATTCGCGCTCGGCATCTGATAACAATAGGCGACACCGTGCTAAAATGTGCCTGTCATTGCATCAAATAAAAATAAATATTTCCAGAAAATCATAAGGGGTCATTGCATAATTACGTAACGCCGAAAATGACCGTTTTTGACCCACCCACCATGTAACGCTTCGTAACGTTTCCCTAGACCCACCCACCCACCCCAGCGTTACGTATTTATTGTTAGGTCTCGGTAAAGATCTGGCATATGATTAACTTTACTTTTCTTGAACATGTCGATTGTTGTCTAAAATGTTAATTTTTTTTAAATTTACAAATAAAAACACATTAAATTTAAACTTTTATTTTAAAATAATGCTCAATATATTCTTGCTTTATACTATTGTGTGTTTTTGCTAAATTTTAAATCAATGGCACGAAGTTTGAACATCGATCACATCGTTGCATTCGCGTCATTTGATGTTAATTTAAATTAATTTATAACTAAACTGTTGGTAAAAGCGTTACGTAACGTTCAGCTCTACCCACCCACCCACCCACCTAACGTTTCGTAACGTTTTCAATGACCCCACCCACCCACCCTGGAGCGTTACGTAATTATGCAATGACCCCTAAGGACTGTTAAAACATTTAGGAGCTGTCTGACGTTGGGTATCCAAGGACGTCGTCCCCTGCGCTCCGCGGAAATAAGAGAGTAGTAGTATAACTACTGGTTCTCGAACCGGTAGTTATACTGGTCGACCGGTAGTCACGTGACCTCTGACGTCACATACCTCACAGCATAACAATAGGTGTATGTTGATCTAGTTTCCATAACAACGGCACGCCTAGTTTCTGTCTCACCTACGCTTGACTGCACAACAATGACCTAATTAGCATATGATTAGTATGCCACATAACATATGACGTCACGATCACGTGTCCTCGTCACATGACCTTATTAGCATATTCACATGTGTTTGTTGACCTAGTTTCCATAACAACGACACGCTTAGTTTATGGTGCACCTCCGCTGAACAATGCCCTAATTAGCGTATTAACAAGAGACTGTTTATCTCCGCTGAACAATGCCCTAATTAGCGTATTAACAAGAGACTGTTTATCAAGTTTCCATGACGACGGCACGCCGCATAGCTGTGGTATACAGTCATTTGCATATATTACAAAGGCTGTTTTTCACTATGCACAATAACGGGTTCAAACCTGCTTCTGACATTGACCAATCAGAACACGCCTGCAAACGCATGCGCACCTCAATCCATAGCGCGTTCAAACACGTTTCTACCATCGTCCAATCAGAATAAATGCGCACCCGTGAACTTATATTTGTCGTTTTCATAGTATCTAAATTATATCTATTGGTGTAGACCTATAATTATAGGAAAGTCGTAGAACGTAAAGCAAGACCTTTGCAAAGAATCTCTAGGAAACGATCGTTATTTGTCGGTTACTATCTACCGAGACGAGCTGATGGTGCACATTAGAGAATACGCCAATGCTGACAATGGCATGCTGTATCCTTCGAAGAAGGGAGTCGATTTCACTAAAACCAGATGGGCTACTTTGTTAATACATTGATTAGGGCATTGTTCAGTGGAGGTGCGCCAGAAACTAAGCGTGCCGTTGTTATGGAAACTAAGTCAACTAACACCTATTCATATGCTAATAAGGTCATGTGACGAGGACACGTGATAGTGACGTCATAGGTCATGTGGCATACTAATGATATGCAAATTAGGTCATTCTTGTGCAGTCAAGGGTAGGTGAGCCAGAAAGTAGGCGTGCCGTTGTCATTGAAACTAGGTCAACACACACCTATTGTTATGCTAATTAGATCTGTGACGTCAGAGGTCACGTGACTGTTCTAGAATCGGTAGTTATACTACTAGTTAAGAGTTCTTCCTTTCGTTGGCACTGCAACTATAAAGAATCGAGCCTTTTCTGTGGTAGGCCCAGTGGTCTGGAACGACCTTCATTTAGATCTACGCCTTGACCATGGGACTCTATCTGAATCCTGTCTCACCAAATTTAAAACTGTTCTTTCTGGGGGCTATAGAATCGGGAGCGTCTCTGAGTAGTTTCGTCGTAGGTGCGCTTTATTATACATTTCCTAAAAAACTGAATTAATTAATAAGACGAACAAAATGGCGCCAAACAATCGTTTTCTGCTTCTTCAGATTATAGATCTTGCAGCATAATCGCTACGCCTCTTTGGACGTGAACAACAGATTCCGACTGACAAACAGACTTAGAAGAAATATAACAGTGAACTATGTAAACTTTTAACCAGGTTGCCTTGATCTTTAGAACCATTTCCATTAGCTGCAAATTAAGAAAAGCTTAGGCTGAGTAGACCTAGCATAGCATAGTCGTTACCGAATTTCTCGCATCCTTGTACTATGATGTCATCGATAGCCAATCCGGTGTAGCTGACGTTTCCTCTCCTTCCCTCAATGACGATCTGATAGACTCCGCTGGGCAACTGAGTGAATATGCGATTCCATCCCTCCACTGGCTGTCCGAAGGTTCTTGCGACCGTCTGTTCCGACTTCTCTTCAGAGACGACGATGATTGACAGGACAGACACAGCAACGGACTCATCCATCCAGTAGAAGAGTTCAACGCACTGACCGGTTGTGTTCATGTAAGGCGACTGAAGGCGAGCAAAGTAACCGAGACGCTGGTCGCTCGTTAGCATCAGCAGAAAATGACCGCTCTCTGCAACAACAATACACAGACACGTCTCAGCATCACCGACTATATTGAAGTTTTACCGGAGAAGATAGGCCTACCTTCAACATAAAATGAAGCAGAGATGAAAATCTTAGATTACCCTTGTAGCATTACATAAGCACTTCACGACAGCACCGTTTTAGCGGGAGTTGTGCGTTTTCAAAATCATTTCAGAATTCTCGAACGCTGCTGCTAAATATAACAAAACTTTTTAAAGACCAGGTGCCTTGGTTTACATAGCAGAAGTATTGCTTTGCTGCAAATTTTAAACTCGTTAATTCGACCATTAATCAGTGCATTAACAACCTAAGCTGAGAGTGTTGTCGACATCGATCGTTCTCAGCATAGACGGTTGTGCTAAGCTCCAGGTCTCAGTGGCTGTTGTATCGTTCACCAGAGGACAAAGGTTGTCTTCGAAATTGCAGAAGAATTCTGGTTTCTCTAGAATAACGAAACAGAGAAAAAATATGATTGTCGTATTTCCAGTCCCACTGTAATTACGAAATATTATGTTTAAGCTTAATTTTTCTCAGTACTTGCTTTCGTGAGTTTCGTAAGCTCCTTCGCCCGTGTTTTGTTCCAAGGCATGACGAACGATCAATCCACTTGATTTGCATATTTAGCCTCTCCTTCGGATCACGTGCTTTGGATGTGTTCGTGAAGTGAAACGCCAGATGATAAATTTCGTAACGCTAGTCTTGCATTCGGTAGGTGGGATTTTTCAGGGCTTCGACCTGGTTTTGTTCACAACTACAGTGTTGCATTGGGGTGATGCGATTTTACAGGGCTTCACCCTGGTTTGTTCCCAGGCTTTTGTAAATTTCTACCCTTCTAAATCGTTGCGTTCATCGTGTGTTTTATTAAAAATGACTATTTTCAGGGCTTGCATGCCCTGCTTTTGTTTCCAGGTTTTCGTTCATTTGTACCTTTCTATATCATTCCGCTCCTTATGTGTTTGAATGAAAATACGAATCCGTTTAATTTACATATTTAGCATCGCCTTATGATGACGTGATATGGTTTGTCGCAAAATGCCATGTCCGTCAACGGAAATAGCAGGAGTGATTCTTCAGAGGATTTAATGTAAACAGATGTGAAATTTAAATGTCCAATCGAAACAATATTTTTGAGCTGAAAATAGTCACGCTGACATAGCAATTCGCAGCATAACCTTCTGTAAAGATTTCATAATTATACTACAGTGTTGCATTCGGGAGTTTTAGTAGGACAAACAAATATATATATATATATATATAATTTTTATTGTTGCATTTAGGCGCTTGGCCTGAGCATGTGCGGATATAGCACGTATACGTGCTATGTAGGATGGGCCATGCGCCTAATGCTCTTGGCGTCATAATATTTACTATAAATGTAGCCGATTTGCCTCTTGTAGAGCGAACTTTAGTACCCACTGGCTTCGAAGATTGTTCGAGCACACTTTTGGTATTGCCTGTTTGTTCGTGTACACTTCTGTTCGTTTAGTCTCCTGCGGGATGACAGTTGTATCGTCTGGGCTTCGTCGTTTGAATCCGTTTCGTTTCTTTGGACGCTCGTGTTGCCGTTCGTTTGGCCGATGTTCTGCTCTTTTGTAAATTTCATTGTAAATAGTTAATAAATCGCGTTTTATCTAAACTTGGGACTTTTAAAGCAGCTCTTCTCTTTAGATAAAAACGCGACAATATATATATGCATATACATAATTTATATATATATATATACACACACACACACACACACACACACACACACAAGGACGAACTTTCAGACGCATACAGTTTATATAACGAGTCGTGTAAAAAATGACTGGATGGTATCAGTACTGCAATTGATCGACCTCTCGCACATCAGTCGTTGGATTACTATAATTCCTTTGAAAGTTTCGAACGAGCGCAAAGCCACAAACATATCGTATCTGATGCGCGGTTAGGTGTTTAAATGCCAGTGACAAATAATGTGTGTTTCAAGGAGTTTCTTGGATAGAAAGTAAGAGCCCGAGCATAAGTTACGGCTTCAACATGGTACGCTCCAGATCCCTTGGCAGTGTCGCATCTATATAGCAGCCGAGAGACCCATATCCAAAAAATCGCAGGTTCAGGAAAGGATTGAAATGGGAAACTAGTGGCTCAATATAGGTAGGTATCCTCTCCTATTGTGGCGTCGTGATGATTTTATGTCAGTCAGGTTCTAGGACGATTGGTTATAGGACGATTGGTCACAGGACGAATGGTCATATGGACGATTGGTCATATGGACGATTGGTCATAGGGCCTATTGGTCATAGGACTATTGGTCATTATGCCGCTAATAAACCAACATAAAGTTATTGGTTGTAGTCGTTAGTTATGGACATTCTTAGTTTTAAGCTTAACACACCGAACGCAAAATAATCTGCAATAAGGGACATTCATCGTTTTTTGACAAATACAATCAGTGCCAATCAAGAAACTTATTAGTCGCTGTTTTGTGCATCGCTAGTTTTGTGATCGCGGTTTTGACGATCGCTGTTTTGTGATCGCGGTTTTGAACGTAAACCTTTAACCTTATCCTCAATTCTATGGAAAGCCAAATAGAGTTAATGCAACTTCGTCCTTCTCGGCCACCGTATACTTTCGTCTGCTTTCGTAATTTGTTGACATGACAGGCTCATTGACAGCTATTCGAATGTCTAAATAGGCAGGATTTAGGGTATTTGCGTGATTTAGTCTAGCCAGCGACCCTGTTTTTTTAATGTTAAGAAATGAAGCAAGATAACAGCAAACGATTTCAAGTTTCTTCAAACGTCCTAACAGCAATTTCATTTCTGTAAATGCGGGTCACTGCAGAACCTTTACGTACATGTATAATGGTAGTTCATTAGCATCATTCAGTGGCGTCTAACTCCCCCAGTAGTCAATGGAGAACCAACCCCCCCACTTGGCCCACAAAAATTTGGCATATGAAACACACATTTCGGTGCAGTGCTTTTTTCATCCGGAACTGTCCGGAGCGGCGTTCCGGGACCTTTTTCAGCTATATTAAAACTAATTTAGTAAATTAAATTTTTTACTAAAAACTATTTTAAATATTACTATGTAGACACTTTAATTTAATTTCAGTGCTTTCAGTGTATATATATTTTATATATATATATGATATATATATTATATATATATTATATATGATATATATATTATATATTATATTATATGGCCAGAGGATTTCTTGCAGACCATTATGGTTCCTATAAAAGAAGAAACCAAATGCAACAACATGTGAAGACCACAGAACTATTAGCCTACTAACACATGCATCCAAAATCGTACTAATAGTCCTCACGAAGAGAATGCAGTCAAGGACAGAAACAAATGACTGCTTAGGAGAGGATCAATACGGCTTCAGAAAGGGAAGGGGCACAAGGGATGCAATTGGAGCGTTGAGGGTGCTGACAGAAAGAAGCATACAACATGGACAGGACATCTACATTTGCTTTGTGGATTATGAAAAGGCTTTTGATAGAGTAGATTGGAAGAAATTAATGCATGCACTGAGAAGAATAGGAGTGGACTGGAAAGACAGAAGACTCATAGGAAACCTATACATGGGACAGAAAGTAAGAATAAAAATAGAAGGAGAATTCTCAGAACCAGGAGTGATAGGTAGAGGAGTACGACAAGGGTGCCCACTATCACCAATTCTCTTTAACATCTACATTGAGGAATTAGTACGAGAGGCGATGGAGGAGGTGAAGGAGGGCATAAAGGTGGGAGGAAGATTGACGAAAGCACTAAGATTTGCAGATGACCAGGCGATGTTGGCAGGTAGCCAGAATGGGCTACAAAAAATGATGGATCAGCTGAATAAGATCTCGAAGGAGTATGATATGAAAATAAATATTAAAAAGACAAAGATCATGAGGATAAGCAAAGGAAAGGAAAGAACAGTAAAGATCACTATAGATGGTAAGGAACTGGAACAAGTCGGAAAATTCTGTTACCTAGGAAGTATGATCACAACTGATGCAAAGTGTCATGTAGAAATAAAGAGAAGAATAGCCATGGGAAAAGATGCCTTCTATAAAAGAAAGGAATTAATGAGAGGAAAGCTAAATAAGAATCTAAAGAAAAGAATTATCAAGTCTATGATATGGAGTGTGGTGCTATACGGATCAGAGACATGGACTCTAAGGAAGGAAGACATCAGAAGATTGGAGGCCTTCGAGATGTGGATATGGCGAAGAATGGAGAGAGTCAGCTGGATGGATCGGAGGACAAATGAAGACATACTACAAATGGTGGACGAAAAAGATCCATGATAGGGATAATAAGAAGCCGACAAAGAAAATGGATGGGCCACATCATGAGGGGAGACTCCCTTCTAAGAATTATAATTGAGGGAAGAATGGAGGGGAAGAAGACACGAGGAAGACCGAGAATGATGTTGTTGGACTGGATGATGGAGGAAGATTACAGCAAACTGAAGGAAAGAGCCAGAAAACGTGATGAATGGCGAAATTGGACGTACGAACCTGCCTAGCAAGGCAGAGAACCAAAAGAAGAAGAAAGAAGAAGATATTATATGTATTATATATAATTATATTATATACTATATATCCTTCACAGAAGCAATGCAACCCTACTCTAGGCCCTACTCTTGCCTAAAGCTATTTAAAGACGGTAAAAGAAAAATTAATGTGAAAGTGTTAACGGCCAGTGATATAATGAATAGGCCTACCAACAAACATATATCCTTTTCCTGGACTTTTTCCTTTGTGAAGAAAGTCAGCAAGAAATGATCCTTCTAACCCTGACACAACATGGGGCTGGGCCAAAAAGATATAAAATAGATCATTGGGATGAATTTTACGTCTGTTGTTACCATGTTATTTGGAACCCTTCACTCCTTATGACCTTATCTATAGGTCAAGTTTGAAGTCAATCGGACTATAGCTGTTTAAGAATTTAACAAATGACAGTTAAAACATTGATTTTTTTCGTTTCGCCTCTGGCTGGCGAAATAACAAATTTAGAGATATATTTTCTAAATAAGTGTATTTAAGGACATCTTAGGGGTTTTTCTATACCAAGCTGAAGTTTGGAGTCAATCTGGCTATAGTTAGTTAGTTAGAATGACTTTAAGTGTTTAAAGTCTTTAATGCACCATCTAGCTACACAGACGATGGTGCCTGATAAGGACACTGGCCATGATTTGCGCACAATCTATAGATCTGTTATTAGCTATTTGCAATGTGGCTATACTGCTATAAGAATAGGACTTTTCATTTGATGATAATGATGCTGAGTTCTCTACCAGAAGGCAGATCCATTGGTTTTTTTATGCCACCCGGGGGATAATATGATTAAGGTGGTTTCCCGTTGCCTTCCTGCTTCCTCACAGACAATTAAGGGTGAGCAACTTGTCCAGGGTCGCTACACAGTTGCTTCAACTTGCTTGAGGTAGATTCAACCTGCGACCTTCCGGTTACAAGGCAGAGAACATACCGCTACACCACCTCGTCCCTGTATATCATTGTGTAGGCCTATCATTTCATAAAAAATACTCACTTAGAAGTCAGAAGAAATAAAGTAGGCTAAATGAATCAACTCGCAACGCGTTCATAAATTCGTGAGTCCAACGTATACGCTATAGGCCTAATTATTACTCCTAGGCATATATTTTCATTTGAAATGTCCGCCACACACTGACTGGACAGGTCAGAGAGGGCTAGAGATGGGCCATTTAGAAAGTTGAGCCAGATAACGGCCGAAGCGATGACATACATGATGCAGGTTGCAGGCTTGCACCGGAGAACTGTGCCAGTCTGGGCCGCCGTGGCATTAGCGAAGCAACGTCAGGCCCAGGGTTCTCAACCCCCATGTTTGGCCGGTATATCGCGTAAGCCGTTGGCCCGTTGGCTGTAGACTCGTAAGGGTCCAGCTGCCTTGATACACGGACGCCTGGTATACCGGGGTCCGTGCCTTGATAATTATAACGGGGTCTCCAACCCAACCCCACCCATGGCAGTGCAGGCTGTGCAGTAAGTGTTCTGTTGTACAAGCCGTTTGCTACTGTTATGGAAACATAAGAGAATTTCGATCCCACGATAATGGTTTAATGTGGGTTAATATTATCACAGTCATACAGGAGAAAAGATATATCATGAAAAAATGAAACCCCCCCCACTTTCGGCCAAAATCGGTCAAACCCCCCACTTTTGAAGTTCGATGGAGATCGGTCTCCAACCCCCCCCCATTGGTAGACGCCACTGGCATCATTTAAAAAATAACGGAACTTGGAAGTATTAGTTATCGTGATTGCTCTCTGTGTGTGAATCAGAGCATTCATTTTTGCAAACTCCGATAAATTGTATCTACTGCGAGTGGTTTGCCACGCGTGGATCAAATCGCGAATAAAAAATTAATTTGCGGCTTAGTAGATATTTATTATTTCTATAGATTTCCGACACCACTGCTTCTTTTTTGACAAATCTGACCCTGAGCTCTACTAATGAGCAGCTAAGTGCTATTCAAGAACAGTTGGGTGCTAGACAAATGGAAACTCGTGAAACGTTGACTGAGGTAATGTCAAGGTTGGACAGGTTAGAGATGTCGCCAATTCCTCAAGTTGTTGTGTTGTTCGAACCCTGATTCCAGAGGTCATGGGGTCGTGACTTGTTCAGACACCACGGATTCTACCCTAACACTCGACCATGAAGATCCTGAAAGATCCTTGAGGCGAAGTGAGCGTCTATAGCCAAGCTGCATTATGACGACCTAGGAAGTCTGTTCGTTGGCAGGAAATGCCTGTCAAAGAATCGAACCTAAGATATTTAGTTCATCCAGCTGATCTATCCTCAGTCTGCAATCCACAACAACGCGTGAGTCTTCATGTCGATGATACAGTGATGGTGACCACCGTTGAGGTGGTGGCGAACGCGACACTATCGAAACAATGTAATAAACTGCATCATAGATTTAGAGGCGAAAGACTCGACATACAAAGCCCTTCAAAAGACATTAACACAAGAACTTGATTATTAGGCATAAAAGGATTATTATTACTGACAAGAGACAAATAAACAGGCGATTAAATGACACTTTCTTACTGAGACATCGTTTCCTTCTGTAGAATTTGACTTTGTTAGCATGAGCTGAGCAGTTAACAGCAGCAGCCGAGCTGGATGCAGTGGAGCGTGGCAGCCATTCGCCCGTGTAGGCGCTGAGGATGCAAGTGCGATTGATTCGGTTGAAGAGGAATGAGCTGCATTGTGTATCGTAGATATTCGAACAGAGAATCCGACAGCCAGATCGCGTTGCTTCTCCCACAAGAATGTTGCTCGCAGAAAAGATCTCAGGAATAATGCAGATCCCAGAGTAGAGAAAGTATTCGTCGCAATTAGCTATCGGTAAAAGCAGACAAAAAGAAATATTATGAAGTCAAAAAATACAAAAAGAAAAATCATGAAAAATGTATACGATATTTAGAACCCTATTGCAGTCCATGCTCACTCCGGTTTTTAACCAGCCTTTAGTTTGGAAAGATGCCCTTCTACACACCTGGTTTTTAATATTGACAAAGAATGGTTGACCCTTGTTGAACACGGTAGAATATACCAGGTGTTTAATGAGCAACTTACAAAAACTCCATTTCTTAATCATTGCAGTAAGTCATAATGCTCTCTCCAGTATCAATTAGCAATAGTGCACACTTTCACAAGTTTACTCAGGAATGACATACGGTATTTACGAGCTTCAGTTTGTATTATCTAAATCTTGCTTAAATAAAATTAAACCTCTTATTTGTGAATAAACTCTCACATAGTAGGCTATAGTGTATGCCAGAATCGCCTTCGAAAAGTGTTTGGAATAGGCTATGCGGTGAAATATTCAGTAACACAGCATAACGTTATAGTCGAAAGTAAGTGTACACATGTGCATTTGTTTCCTCCTTACCTGTTTCATTTGTTTGTGATGGTTTTCGACCATAGTGCGACACGAACAAATCATGTAGACCATTTTCATGCAATGCAGTCAATCTGCATCAAATAGATAAGATTATAATTATTTTTCAGTATTTCCTGAGGTGCTATTTTAGCACACTTTCTTCATGTCCGCCTTGTTGTCCATTTTCCTCCAGCTCTGCATCTCTCTCCCTTTCTGATTTTGCTTAGAGAAAGTGCATGAGGAGGAAAACGAGAAGATAAAGAAGAGAAGAATGATGAGGGAAATGAAAAAGACGGACATGCAACAAAAAGTGGTAGATTACAGGAATTAAGAGGATAAGGAAGAGAAACATTAAGAAGTGAAGCAGAAGGAAGAAAAGGAGGAGGATAAGAATTGAGAGAAAAGTAGTAGAACACGGAAACTGCTGATGAAGAACTCCTATGTCATCTGTGGAAGAGTAAAAAGACTTAACCTGAATGGATTTTGGTTGCAGACGGTAACTGTGGGGAACCGTATCGTATCGTTGTAGAGGACATCAATGTTGACGTTCTTCTGATAAGAGGTCAATAGATTAACTTTGTTAACGATCAGGAAAATGAAGAGACCCAGCGAAGCGAGGATCAAACCGATCCAGATGAGCCTAAAATCATCATAAACAATTAAGAGAATGACCTTAGTTAAACCTCATCGCATTAAGAGTTAAAATGTGTCAGATGCAAATGAAGGCTACTTTCCTAATCACTACTCTACTTCCATTTTCTTAGTTACTTACTCACTTGAAATATGATTATTATGTGATGGTAAATACGCTATAAAACTATATCGATAATGCGCTTGGGTACTGGGTAGCTTAGACTCCATGAAGTCATGAATTCCATTTTGTGCAATAATGAATAGTTCAGGCTTGTCTTTTGATAGGGCGTTAGATGCCATTAAAATATTTATTTCGCCCATAAGCAAAACAATACCTTGAAACTAAGAGTCACCAATAGCGCGCTCACGCACACACGGGGTTATCCTCCAAAGGATTATCGTACATTTATGACAGATGGCATCATGCTCAAAGTAGGAGCGACGGTGGGCGACAATGTCCGCAGCACACGTTACACCTCCTCCATCCAGAAGTTCCTCATTGGCGGAAGATGACGCACGTCCGGCTATACCGCGGAACACAGCGTGCTCAAAAGGGTTCCGCGACAACTCGTCGAACGACATTTCGTATAACGACACTTCGTCTACGACAATTCGTATAACGACATTTCGTCTACAAGTGTAGGCCTATCTGTATCCATTACGGCTAATCAACAGAGGCCGCTTTCTTATAGTTTCGCTAAAACGCTAATTACTGACAAGATTATTTTCATCAATCCAGCTTCTGTTGAATGGAAATCTATTTTCATCCATGCATCCAGGTTGATTTCCAGCTTCTATTTACGGGAAAAATTATTTCGATCAATTCAGCTTCTATTTCAACACAGGAAGGTTTTCATCAATCCCACTTCCATTTCGGGAAACAGTTTTTTCATCAATCCAGCTTCCATTTTAAAGTGACAATATCAAATAACTTTGTAGACGAAATGCGTTCGACGAAATGTCGCTCGACGAAGTGTCGTAGACGAAATGTCTTTCGACGAGTTGTCGTGACACCGCTCAAAAGACAGGTACTAGTCGCTTGTCGGTCTGTAAATGAAGTGACTAAAGGTGGAGGTAATTCCAAAGACCCGTATTGCTTCTACGCCGCCGAGGACAAAAATCACTTGGCTGCAGACGCGTACACTGTCTTCAGACGCCATTCTGGACCGTTCGTCAGGAAGCCAATCCCTTCTCATAGAGTAACGTAGGCCAAGACGATATGCGAAAAAAATTCCGTCAAACGTACAAATTCCGCAGCAGAAACGGTGCTTAAGTCCGATACACGAACTTAGCTCCAGTAAACCACGTCTTAGAAATTACTGACCAGATTCTGCAGTTAGACAAGCAATCCTACAAAATGACCCCAACGTTTGTTAACAACCGACGTGGCCGGTGACATGCGAAGAACTTCTCTGGTTATGGTATTCCTCTGGTAACTGTAGTTTGATTGAATTAACATAGTGATCGCGAGACTTATGGGGCAGACTCAGGATTATGCTCGATCATATTATGAGATGACAGACAAAGCATATAATCAAATGTCAGCAATAATCATGATAGACGTAAAAACAAGCTACGCATTCTGCAGATCTGGCGCAATGTCACCTGGTTGAGTTCAAACTTCTATAGTCCATCAAAGAAGCTTCGGTGGGGTTGGTCCGATTTTTGGAAAAGTTTGCCTTGTAGTCTGTAATAATTATGAGCTTCCAGGTCTTCTCTGCCTCTTTTCCCAAAGCGCTTGAAGAATATTTTGTTCAATCGCGTTTTGTGTTTTAGACCTGAAGCCCCACTGAAAGTTTCTCGCAAGATGTCGCTATATAAATATGCGAATAAAATATAGAGCTCTGTAGCAGGCTAAGTAGTGATAGTTCAAGAAGACTTACTTCCTGCAGAGAAACCTTGATGGTTCGGCAAGGTACCTGAGACCGTGGACCGTTGTACCTATGGCGAAGTCCAACAACAGGAACAGCCATGGACGATTGAAACCAGTCTCTTCTCTCTCCTCGTTGAATGCTTCTGCAAAGAAACAATCATTGTTCCAAGTTACGAACCGTAAACAATATTGTAACCTAGTCATACTGAACGCCACCTTGTATATTTTACTCTTTGACAATTAACCAAGAAAACGTTTGTTCATTGATGAATGCTCAATCAAAACTGAATCATCAGAAAATGGTCTATGAACTTTAACAAATTACGAAGAACTGAATATAAAGAAATCATTTACTTTTTATTGTTCAACGTGAAATTTTCTGTGACAATGAATCTGATTTGAGATTTCTTATATTATTAGATTTAGAAATTTTTTGTACCATTCTGCTTCTCGATCCTCTGCTGTTGAAACGCGCGATCCTGAGGCAAGGCTTCCACGGTCATATTTATTTTCGTTTTCAGCTTTTACCGATTTCGACAAATTATTCCCAACGAAGTTAACAAAACAGATATGAGTCACTGGAAGCAATTCTGGGAAAGAAGGAAACGACGAGGCAGAGCGATCTGATCCAATGTCTTCTATCAGAATACCCTAGTCACTTCGAGTTAACAAACGCAATGAATCGCAAAGAATGATAAACAAAACTCGCAGAAAGTTTAGGACTAGAAATCTCCGCCTCTTCGCCATAGTTGCATTTAGTGTACTGCGTTTCTAAATACAGAACGAAGCCAGGACAGTTTGCCGACGTAGGCTCTTTATTACTGTATGAATTAGAGTTCTGTATCCAATTTGTCAGATTCACCTCCCAATTGCTGTCGTCAGAATCAATATCTGTCTGGAGCCCTGGGAGACTACGGTCCTTTGTGCGTACAAATATTTCAGTTCCATGTGTCACAATGGATTGTGAAAGGCATTGTCTACAACATCGAATTGAACTTAATATTATGGTGCATTTGGTCGAGCGACGTCATTGTTCTGCTTTGTATTTCTGAGGCGGAGCAAAAATGCAATCGGTTCACCAGTGTACTGATCCCACTAAACAACAGAAACGTTTGCAATAACCCCTTGCGACGACTGATAGATCCATTGTTTCATAATGGAAACTGTTAATCATCAGCGCTTATTGTTGCTACTTCCGTAACTGTTCTCCGACAATGTTGTATCCGAAGTTTCAAATTTTATTACGAGACATAACATATTACACTGGACTCAGTGCCATTTTGCACAAGCAATATTGTCGTTATATTGAACTTCCGTTTGTACTGAAATCATATTTAGTTGACAACTTGATCAAATTAAAGCATCAGACCTGAACATTACTAACGCCAAAAAACCTAAATTCTATCACTCATCAGTAATAACTAATGGCTATTGAGAGCCGCAAAATATTTTCAAAATTTGACCCCGCTATTATGTTGGACAATACTTGGAAAGACGTGAACGATCTAACATGCAAAACTCAGGCAGAAGATGGGACTCATTATCAAAATCAGTAAAAAAAACAAAGATCATGAAAGTTGGAAAACGGAATGAAGATGACAAGAAAGATTGTAATCGATGACAAAAAGGTAAAATCTGTGGACGCTTTCTACCTTATTTTCTACCATGGCAGCCTAATAACAGCGGAGAGCAGTTGCGTCAGGGAAATAAAGATATTACAGATGCTGCATTTGGGAGACTTCCTGGAAGAAAAACGGATGTAGTATGAGAACTAAGATCTGCCTGTACAATGCCACAGCTATGAACTGCTGTATGAATACCAAATTGCTAAGGATTAGTATCCACTTAAGAACACACACACCTATATATACATGTATATATATATACTTATATATATATATATATATATATGTGTGTGTATATATATACATGGGGGCGCGGCGGTGTAGGGGTATGTTCGGTGCCTTGTAGCCGGAGGGTTGCGGGTTCGAATCCACCTCAAGCCGCCCCGTAGGGACCCTGGGCAAGTCCGTCACTCGCAATTGCTCATGCGCTTCGGCGTGAAACTCCGATTCAGTGTCCGCACTGTAGTCGGGAGCGCCTCTGAGTAGAATTCTTGAAGGGGCGCTATAACAAGTGCTCATACAAAAGTCATACATACATTACATACATGCATACATACATACATGATGTAGATTCTCGTTACTTCTAAATATCGGTGTTTAGTTCTGAATATATTCCACGGTTTTCCACATGTTAGGACAACAGTTACTGACATAATTTTTTCGATGAATGATAGAATTTCTAGTCTAGGCTTCAGTCTTATTCAGGCCTCATTCCTGTATTTGATTATGTTGTTGACTAAGGCCTGTACGATTTCGGAAGACAGGAAATTAAACATGACGGTATTTCTTGTATGAAATGGGACGTGAGGTTTTGTTTGTGTCGCAAAGATGACATTTGAAGCCCACTCGAGCACAACTTGTCGGGGAATAGTTACTAATAGCAGTGTGCATTATCATAATTATGTAGACTATTCGTTTATTGACAATTATTGTCAGATTGGCTCACTGCAACCAATTACATAGACAAAATTGGGACATTCATTCTGCCCCACCGACCTCAGCAAACCGTCGTCGTCGGCTCTGGCTGCCATCTCCCAGACACCCATCACCGACGCCGGCAGGTACCCCACTCGTCGAAGCCGACGCAGCAGCCTCTATTCTCGACCTGTCCTTCCCTAGTTGTATAGCCCCACATGTCAGAGGCAGCGTAGGCGAGCCACTGTAGCTGTCTTAGCGACCGCTTGCGTGGCATCTGACGGCAATGAATGGTACATCGTAATTATATCATGCATTGGATCTGCTGTCAGTCAATTCATGCGTCTATTAAATATGCATTGTAGTACCATCGTTTCCGCCTTTGAATGGGATCGACCGAAAGTGAGTCGATTGAATTTTCGGTCGGCATCAGAAACAATAGATATTATAATGAGCATAAGCAAAGGACCGATAAACCTAATCCAAGGCTCTAAATGAGATATCGATTCCGAGAAAGTAATTTGCTGGAGCAGGGCGCGCTGGGCAACTCCCCTAGTTTTATTCTGTGGGTGGAAACACCGTTCCCCAAATTGTTTCTTTGCAGTGGAATTTGATAAGGAAGTGGAAGAGGGTTTCAGTCGTCCGTGGCTGTTCCTGTTGTCGGAATTCGCCATTGGTACAACGGTCCACGGACTCAAATTCATCGTTGAACCGTCGATGTATCTCTGCAGGAAGTAAGTCTCATTGATCGGTCAGTACATCCTTTACCTACTACTGCTACAGAACTTGTATTTGTAATCGCAAATTTATATAACGATACTTCTAGAGAAAACTCGTCAGAGGGCGCATTACGAAGAACACAAAACGAAGATTGAACACAATAGTTTTCAAGCGCTTAGGACCTTTAGCAGAGAAGGACCAAGGACCGCATGTCGTAGAGTGATAGGCAAATGTTTCCAAATAAATTGGGCCAACCACAGCGAGGTATTTATATTGTACTGTGGAAGTTCGGACAGACGGTACATGTAAAAATTGCAGCGAGGAAACTTTAGTGTTGGGCTTAGTTAGGCTATTCCTAACTTATTTGTATGCTCAACGTGGATTTTAACTGACTTTCAATTAATTTTGTTTTGTATTTCATCTCATAATTAATGAGTATAATCTTCAAACTGTCAAATTTCCACTGTCACTCAGTGAATTCAGTAAAACCACACCTATGAGAGGAATACCATGACACAATTTCCGGACGTTTCAAGGTGATCTAAGAGATTAATATACTGCAACGACTTTCCTCAAGGTATATGTGATCGCTATGGACTTCAGAAAATGACCAAGAGAAATAAGAAGTCTGATTTGGCAAATCCTTGTCATGTGCCAGCAGGGAAACAGCGCTACGAAAGTCGGTAGCGTTAAAGCGTTAGATGGCAACTGGTAGACCCTAGAAAAGATTACCTGTGGATCCTGCGTTTCCAGATGCATACGTTGGAGAGCGACAAAGCTCCGCTATAATATAAGAGTAAGCCCAGCGGTGATAAAAGGACCCAGCGTTGTTAATAGAGCCCAGCAGGCCAGTTTGAACAAAACGATTTCGTGGCAGAAGTTGGCACGGTCTATCTTCTCTCGTGACGAGATATCACCGTGCACGTCTATCGGAGAACTCAGAAGAGTTTGTCTTATTACTTAATTTACAGCTAAACTGAGTTATATTAACATTGATCTAGATCGTTCAGTCCATAAAGTAATTTTAGTGCATGTAGCGCCTTAAGAACATGTCTCTTGATCGTCATTGGCTGATAATGTTTGTCTCGCCCGATGTCGTGCGGAGATATTCTGTTCAGAGATGTCTTCTGCTCACTGTCCTCTCTTCTGCTCACGGTGCTCCCTTCTGCCCACTGAGCACCCTTCTGCTTACTGTGCTCCCTTCTGCTCAATGTGCTCTCTACTGCTCACTGTGCTCCCTTCTGCCCACTGTGCTCCCTTCTGCCCACTGAGCTCTCTACTGCTCACTGTGCTCCCTTCTGCTCACTGTGCTCACTTTTGCCCACTGTGCTCCGTTTTGCTCACTGTGCTCTCTTCTGCTCACTGTGCACCCTTCTGCTCACTCTGCCTGCTTATCCTCACTGTGTTCTCTTGTGCTGACTGTGCTCTCTTGTGCTCACTTCTGCTAACTTTGCTCTCTTTTGTTCACTGTGCAGTTCTGCTCACTGTGCTGCTGCTTTGTGCTGACTGTATTCACTTCGGCTGTCCTCTCTTCCGCTCACTGTGCCCTTTTCTGCTCAATGCGCTCTCTTCTGCTCACTGTGCTCTCTTGTAATCATTTTGAAATCTTCTGGTCACGGTGCTCTCTTCTGCTCATAGTGCTCTCTTTGAAATATAATAATATATTGAGGAACAAAAGAAATCTTGCGGCCCCTAGCTGTGACTAATCGCTGGATGCGCCAGTCTCAGGCGACTCCTATCGGTGTCGTTCTCAGTCGAGCGACCTCTAACGATGACTAGGCCTACTCACTGGCTGCGCTATTCTCAAGCGACCTCTACCGGTGACTAATGCGCGGCGGTCGTATGTGTCTGGTTGTCATCTTTTGCGCGGCTGGCCCGCTGGAACTCGACCGAAACAGCGTAACACGACGCGTAGTAGGAACCGCGCACAAGATTACACACCTTTCTGTTCTATTATAGCCTATTCAAACTAAAAAAATGCAATTGTGCAGGTGTGTGTATTGCGTGAGGTACAATTGCTGCAATATTCATAAGAGTTGAAATACCTAGGCTAAGAGAAAGCTGTAATGCTGGCAGTCTTAAATTGGCATTTTTAAGTGCTTACAAGTCGCTGTGTAATATTAAGAGTTGTTTATTAAGATGGGCCTACACGGACAATAATATTCACGTTGAACTGTTTAACTTGTGCTGGGGAGATTGTAGCGAAATATAACTTATCAAGTCTATTATTAACTTACTTAATTAATTAATTAATCTATAGGGTTAGAATAAGATAGCTAATTACGAGTGGTGTTAGTTAATTCATGAGTGACATCAATATAATACATAGGCCTAGGCCCTAATTAACTGCCAAATGACCCGCTAAATGAATCGTCAATTTCAAAGTTCCGGATGACTATAATTATGCATCTTGCGACTGATGATGGCATCGTTGTGGCGGACTTTTAGTGGAATTTAAGAGTAGCCGTTAGCGTGAAGGACGTTGGCGAGCGATCTATTCGAAAGTCTGTTTGGGAGCGTAGAACGGTTGAGTGGTTATCGTTTCTGCTTGTGGTTGATTCGAACTGCGGACGTTTTACAAAGGATTGTTTGGACTTCGAACAGCAACTCTAGAGCAAGTGATACGGCTTTGTCTAATGCCGGCTTTTCAGTTGCGACGATCCTATCCAAAGGCAACTTCGACGTTCGAAGAGGTGTTTGGAGGACGAAGCATCGCTACGAATTTATGCCTTCGCCGTGTCCTTTCAGAAGAGGACTCACCTTCGCCGAAATACATACCTTTCGACGAAACCTGTCCCTTCGCTGAAACCAGTTTCTACAAACCTAACTACGGTGTCGTCGAAGCGAGACTGAAGTTTACTGAAGGATTAGATAAGCCCATTATATAGCCTACATAATTATATCATTTAATAAATAACGCCACTCATAGGTAGATAGGTGTTTATTTGTACTGTATATTAATTGATTGGTTTCTATTTGATATAAATGCAAGACTTTTCTACAAATATGCCTAGCGTTTTCTACAGCCATTCATTACTTGATGGCCTAATGCTCTGCCAATGTGTACGCAGCAAAACAGCAACTAATTTACATTAGGGCTAAAGAGATTATAATGCATTTGAGCATGAATTTGTATTGTTAAATCAACGTTTTAACTTACGTATATATATAGTAAAGTTACTTAGGTCTGAACGTAGATTTTATAAAATACTACACACGTGTGTTATAAAGTAGGTGATAAATTAGACAAAGGACGTCAAGAATGTACAAATGTAAGAGAGAGTGATATCCCCGAGGAAAAAATTGAAGTATTATATCTATTAGGCGCGGTAGGTCACCCTTTTCAGGTCGCAGATCCTGCCACCAAGAAGTCGTGGAACTGCCTTAAGCCTAAGTTCAGCTTGTGCAGCTGAGCGGAGAGAGCTGCAGCGGCGCTGAACGCGCGTGGTGAAACAGCACAGCTGCCGCAAGTAGGTTATGGCAGGGTCAACCCCACAAAACAGTCCGGACCGAAACGGAAATTCGTCGTAATTTATTACGCAATTTCGCCATATTTCATTATTAAGTATATTTGGCTACAGTGAAAAATACCGATTCGTCCGCTTGGTAATCCAGGACAATCAGATTTTAATTGCATAAGTAATTCCTAATTACTGATGCGAAGGTTTCGTTGAAACCTTCGGACTATCCAACTTTCCGACTACCGTATCGAACCTTCTGACTATCGAACCTTCGGACTATCGACTCGTAACCCAGGAACCAGCTTACAGGCGCGGATTTAGAGGGGGCGGAGCCGGCGTAGGGGACGTGGGGGCAAGTTGGCAGAAAAAAAAGTTTTTTTACAAATGATCATCTACGATGATGTCAACACAATTGGTTTTTCTCCACAACGTATCTATCAATAACAGCTACATTCTAGCACAAAAGCAGGCATCCTAATATTTTGTAAGTTTGCAAAAAATGATCTCAAAAATTTTCTAAAAGTCAACCAACTTGCCCCTTTGCTGGGGCAAGTTGGTTGCCTGCTTGGGGCAAGATGGTGCGCATTGGTGGCAATATAGAAATACACATAAATCTTATCTTTAATAATGGAAAATGAATGCATTATGGTTGATCAAATTTGATTCAATTTAAAAACATTTAGTATTAATAAAGATGTCGCACACAAAAATTTTAATTTATTTAATTAAAAAAGTCAATGTTTAAAATACAATGACCAATTCATAGGTAAAGGCACAAATTTGTCCCCTGGTCATGCCAAATTCCCTTGCACTCATTTCGATTGCGTATTCACACAGTTCTTCAAGAACATCTGGGAACACTTGTCGAAATCGTCCACTATGAAATGGGAATTGATCATGTTGTTCGATTGAGATAGCGACGAAGCGTTGAATACTGTAAGCCTGATTAGCTTAACTTCGACGCTTGCTGCCCGCTTTCACTTCACCGATGATTGCGATTAAACCAGTCGATAACCAAGTTATGTCCAGTTCATGATCCAACGTAGAATGAACAGCAATAAACACCAGTTTAGTGTAACAAAAACTAGGCACAACAATAATTATTCTAATTGCGGGGCAAGTTGGTTGACCGGTGGGGCAAGTTGGTTTCATCCGCCATCTTGCCCCCACCATCTTGCCCCAACAGGTCCACACTACAAAATCTTGTGACTATGATTTGTACAGCGTGACTTTGGAGAAAAAAGTAATATCAGTAACAACTCACAATAAATGCTTAACAAAACAACCCATTTGTCATTTTTTTGCATTCATGTTGATTAAGATATGCGATATTTTATAACAGTGAAATATTTTTAGAGGTAAATAGAGAAACTTATTTTAAAGCGATAAACGGAAAAGAAAGCACCGTAGCACGTTGCCGCTATTAAACAAAAGAACAGGCATGGCTTGCTCATCGATAAACTTCCTGTTAGACTGTTTCCCTGCCACGCATTATAATTTTATAGCATAAAAACCATCTTGCCCCCGCAACCAACTTGCCCCCACGCCCCCTACGCCCCCCTTAACCTGCAGCAAATGTTCTCAAAGAAAACTGACCTAAAACTAATATAACTGCAATAGGATGTTTGAAGTAGATGGACCGGCAGAATGGAGCTCTCTTACCGGAGCTCTCTTACCTACTTACCTGAGTTGCTAGCAGACGTTGCCCACGTGACCAATGACTTTTGCCGTGACGTGATTCATAAAGTTCATGTAGGCCCTACAGACAAAATTTACGTAAATAGAAATTGGTCAATTAAAAAATATGTCGAGTGGTCCGCCGTCAAAACGGCTTAAACAAGCAGTTTTATCATTCGCGAATAAGCCGACTGCCGTTGGTAAGACATAGGCCTATCTTAGGCCTAAATCTCAAAAGATGGCATATGATTATAATTTTGAAATTCGTCGTGCTGATTCTAGCCGCCGAAAGCGTTCAGCTGCCGATATTATGGACAAAAGCAAATCAAGGATATAGAACTAGGCCTACTCATATAATCATTGGCAAGCATTTAGTATCGTGGTGCGTGTATTTTCTCCCGTAATTTTAGGCGTCGTGAGAGTCGGTTAGGGTCAGGTTACGCGTCGTGAGGGTCGGTTAGGGTCAGGGTTAGGGTTTGTGTCGTCTTTAGAAAACATCCTACCTTCCGCGCAGCAGGCAAAAAAATTTCGCCCGACGCCCGTAACCTCACGCACCACGATACTAAATGTTTGCCTAATCATTCTCTTAACGCTCATTCATTTCATTTCAGAGATTTATATAGCGCCCCTTCAAGGTTATCTACTCAGAAGCGAGTAGGTGGCGTGCGGTCCATGGATGAGGCGCATGATACATCCCTTGCTTATTGAATCTATTTTTATACAAATACTAGTGTATTCAATTTCTATCATTACTATGTTAATTATCGTATGATAAATTGGCATCGACTATATTATTTTTAGTAGGGGGCAGCCAGGGCCGCCGAAAGGGAGAGGGGCAAATTCCAAGGGGCCCGGCGGTGTGAGGGGGGCCCGGAGTGCCCGGGGAAAAAGTAAACAATGTCGTATTATGTATCCAAATATTACCACAATAATTCACATTTTGCTGCTCACTTCTGTCACGGCTTGCAGTGTTGAACGAGCAAATTCTAGTCTGCGACTTGTGAAGTCGTGTTTCGAAGTACAATGAACGAGGACAGATTTAATGCACTCATTTTATTGTTTGTCCACAAGGACATCAAGTTAGACATTGATGACATTATCAATGCCTACGCCAGAAAGCATCCAAGGAGAATGACACTGCTTAAACCACTGGCATGTGACACTTAATTATTTTCTTTTTGGATCAAGGGTTGCATGATCAAAACCGATAACTGATTTATAATCGTTTCACTGTTAACCTTCAGTGGAGACCAGTTGTTTTATATGAGAAACTATATATTTTTTAAAGTTCCATAACATTTTCTATAAAAAGGATCATTATAGTTTTGCGTGATCTAATATATATATATATATATATATATATATATATATATATATATATATATATATATATATATATATATATATATATATATATATATATATATATATATTAGATCACGCAAAACTATAATGATACTTTTATATATATATATATATATATATATATATATATATATATATATATATATATATATATATTTACGGGATTGGATTGGTAGTATTTATGCCCCCCCTAACCAGAAATCCTGGATCCGCCCCTGGCTTAACCACAGCCGTTTACTCAAAGCGAAATCGATAGGCGGTGGGTGGAGGGTAAAAATTGGGGTAATCTGTCGTCTTAACGTTCTAAATTATTCGCCCATTGTAGCATTACTATTTTTCATCAATCCAACTTCTACTTTGGCAAGAATCCTTTTCATCAATCCAACTTCTATTTAGGCCAGAATTTGTTTCATCATTCCAGCTTCTCTTTAAGCAACAATTATTTTTCATGAATCCAACTTTTATTTAAACAACAATTTTCGTCAATCCCACTTCTATTTAAGCAGAAATTATTTTCATCAATCCCACTTCTATTTAGCAAGAATTCTTTCGTCAGTCCAACTTGTATACGACCAACGCTAAACCCATAAGTCTACAATGGCGAATAATTATTTAGAACCTGAAACGATAGATTATCAAAATCGGTTCCTGGTCAAGATCTAAGGGGGGGGGGGGGCACACAACACAGCCTTACTACTCTGTCCCACTGAAGTCGATGTTGGAGGCAATGTAGTCTAGTGAATTAACTATAGACCATATAGGCCTATGCTCTAAATTTAGGAAGCCTACGGACGTCCGCATCAAGCATAGGCCTATAATGAGTTGTTTATTTCCCAGCCTATGACGGTTTCAATGCACGTGAGCAACTTGTCCAAGGTTTGTTATGCGAAGTTCGCTCAACACACTAGATAAGACAATCAAGATTAAAAACACCAGTCTGTTAGCGATTAGACCACCGCGTAGCACATGATTGCCATCATGATCCCAGTTACAGCTGGTAGGCTACTGTAGGGCTAAATCAAAAGTCCGAAACCTACGACCTCGATTTCACATGACTAGCCCAAGGTCCAAGGAATATAATAAAGAAGGAATAGACAGTTGTGCGAAAATTGCAGATGCCGCGTGAAAACTGAAGCGTGGCGAAACCTGTGCGTGAGAAAGTAAGTGCCTATATTATATTTATATAGGCGTATATATAAATTATATGTATGTATAATTATAGGCCTATATATAAATATATATTATACGTAGAGAGAGACAGACAGACAGACAGACAGACAGACAGAGACAGACAGAGAGAGACAGACAGACAGACAGACAGACAGAGACATACATACATACAGACAGACAGACAGACAGACAGACAGACAGACAGACATAGGCTGTGTGGTCTTATGCGATTAGGCCTAGTTAACAGAGTGGGAAAACCAGCCATAGGCCTATGATATGAGTCCAGTTAGCAACGGTTGCTATAAACACTACGACGCGGTATGACAAGTAATATTATTATATCGACTAGGACATGGATGGAGCCCATGCTGGAATTTCGGCCTATCCTGTGTTGTTGAAAATTAATGGCCTCACATTAGAGATTCGCCTACTGTCAAGACATATACCGGTACTTCACCAACTCCTACCTCCGACCCCTCTCCTCTCACCAATTAAGACCTAGAGCACACAACCATACTCTCCCACCCAAAGACAACTCTCAATTTATTCCCAGATCTTTATATACAAATATTTACTAGTTTATTCTAAAATTTTCTAAATAACTTTAATTATCCATTATCACTCATGTAAGCATTTCTGCGTTTTTGTCAGATTGTTTTTCTCAATAAACGAATATACGTGTAGGCTTATAATGTATAGTATATAAATATATATAAATTTGTAGTATATAAATATATATATATATATATATATGGGCCTAATATATATATATATACTACATATATATATGTTATATATATATATATATATATATATATTTCTGAAAGGCTTATGCTATGAAAAGCGTTTATAAATAATCAAATACAATACAATACAATACAATAGTAGCGGTTGAGAAATGAAGGCATGCTTGTCCGTTAAGGAGTGAGCATTCCAGGAGGCTATTCGCAGACCTGGAGGATGGATGATCGGAATTTGAGACGGATGATGAGATGAGTTAAGGGGTATTCGAAGAAGGATCCTGAGGCATGAAGGAAGGAGTGGAATGTGAGGAAGAGATAGGCGATGCCGGAGCAGTGTCATTCGAAAAGCTCACTGGAGTAGCTGGCAGGTCACCTGCTTCTCGAACAAGATCTTGCATAGACAGCGAGATGGTCGAAAGCCATTTGACCTGGTCGAGCAAAGTACCATCACAACTGATTAGTCTATCAGCAGAGAACTCAGATGAAGACGTAGTCGTATAGGGATTCAATTGTCTGCCAATCTAATCAAACTGCTGTGTGTCGGCATGTAACGACGTACTCCAATATTACGTACATGCGCACTTAGATTGTCAAAGTTGGACTTAATCAAAAGTAAATCCTGGCGATAAGAATAATCTGTTTATAAATTAGCGACGACTGGTCAACAGGACCAGAGAACGACGTCAATTAAGACTTCAACGTAGACGGAGACAGACAAAATAATGACGTGTTACAGCGTAAGACGGCGTACACCCAGAGCTATACGTTATACGGTAATAGATAGCTCTGCGTACACCCAATTAGCTTAAGTCCATGTGCACTAAGCCTGTCGAAGGTTAGTTAGTTAAAAACGAATCAAAGTTATTCTTTACAACGGAAAATAATCTGTTGAAAAGTAGCGACGATTAATCCAGAGGTTCTGACTACTAGAATATCAACTTGAAAATGAAATTAAACTTTTGAAGACAAAAAAAAGACTAAACAAGACGGAGTAGACGCACGTACCGGTTTGTGCACTCGACGAACGCTCTTACACGTAAGTATTAAGTTAAATTAAGTAACAAATGATTTAGATATAAATCAATCAAGTTTTCAAAACCTGTAAAAAGCATTGTTAAGTGAGTAAGCTGAGAGATCATCAATTTGAATTTTTTTGTATAGGGGCCGTCCATAAATGACGTCACGCAATTTTGGCCGATTTTTAACCCCCCTCCCCCTCGTCACACTTCGTCACAAAAAGTAACACCCCCTGAAAAATGATGTCACAAAAAACCTTGGTAGCCTGAGGGTTAGGGTGCTCCAAAATGTAATGTATTTCCCGAAAGTTCCAAAACGTATTGCTCCAAGGCGATTTTCCCATTCCATTTATCACTTTGTTCAACTGTACCAATTTTCAGACCAATTGAAAAAGGTTAAGCCTTGCCCCCGGCACAAAAATGTTAAAATATGTGAAAATATGGGAATTTGCTTAAAAATCGGCAATATCATGGAGAAAAACGTAATTATTTTCATGATGATTAACTTCTTTTGTGAACTATTGTGTGCAGAGGTGTAGTATTGGTACTTGTACTTGTACTCAAGTGCAACTTGAGTACAGTCAGTACTTGAACTTGTACTGGAGACCTAAGTACTTGAGACCTAAGTACTTAGACACAAATGACATTTCTACAGGCACTCGGATACTTTACCAGTAAGCTTTGTCTTTCCTTTAAGTCATTAATTCTTACGTTCTGGATATTGAATATTCTGGCAGTTATGTATGGACCGCATCTTGATCAGAATTTCTTCCGGTTGTCTTGCTAAAATAGAGGCCACGGACGGTGATAATGCTAACAATAAAAATACTAATATTCCTAGAGCTGTTAAGTTTGGTTATGAGTTATGATAATTTCACTCTCAAGGGAAATGCTACTTCTGCTAAGTGCAAGTTTTGTAGTGAGAAAACTATAATTCAGAAAACAACTGGCACAACATCAAACTTTGTTAAACACTTGCAAAAACTCCATAATTTACGGCGAGGTGAGCAGTGAGTAACAAACCATTTGAACTCTATCGAGTAATGCAAATGTAAGTCGTCGAACTTTCTCAGCACCATACGAAAGCTGCGATAAGGAAACCAGCTTATTCACCGAAATAGTGCATTTTATGAATTGTATTATAGTAAGAAACCATTGAACCTATGGCTTATACATGGAATTCATGTGTGAGAAAACCGATGACAATTGTCACTTATGACAATTGTGAGTTTTCTATGTTCCTCTGTGTTCTATGCTCCTCCTCTCGAAAGAGTCTTCCGCTGTGTGGAAGGAAACATTGTAATCTGTATCAAAACGCAGTTAGTTAGGCCACTTAGGTAGTCATTTGCGAATCATTTTTCTGTTTTACGTAAAACGCTAATTAAGGCATTTTCTTTGTGTTGCTCAAATTGTCAAAGACTGCCTACAACTAGTATGTTCTTATTTAATGTGTGCAGATATGATTATATCTTATGTGAATGAGACACATGCTTTGTTGGGGGCCCACATCAAGTTTCTTTGGCAGTGGTGGAGCAGGTGCTACACCAATGTCTCATTTTGGCAAGATAATCACAGATACGGTTGCATCAACCGAAACTGCAGACCTCATGTATCAAAAAGTCTAAGCTATTTGGTCACTACTGTACACGAGTTTTTGTGAAACCGAGCACCTTATCATCACAAGTGACAACCTGATTGAATATCAGAGGCCATGATGACTTTGATGAAATTAATTGTTTGGACGTTTAGAATGCAGCAAAACTGTTGACAAACCAGCGTTTGGAGTTGTTGTGAGTGTGCCTGCACCTATCGCTCCGGTTGAAAGTGTGTTTTGTTTAATATTAAAACAGTTTCGATTGAATCTGAGTGACAAGATGCTCACATCCATTATATTTCTAAAAAAGCAAAATTAAAATTAGTGTATGTGGCAATACACCATTGCTTTGTCAAGGAAGTAAATCCTTGTTCTTGCAGTAGCCATGTGTACTTGTACTCGTACTTGTACTTTATACTTAAGTATTTGCACAGGTACTTAAGACCTCAGTACTTGTATTTGTACTTGCAACCTTTCATGTTCCGGTCAAAAAAATATGAAACATATTAGTTTTTCATATATACTTAAATACAGGTAATTTGTGTTTTCAACCGAAAAATCGCGAATATTGTTAAAACTTCATCGTGCTGGGGGCAAGGCTTAGCCTTAATGTAAAAGCCTAAAATTTGGATTTTTAGACTCATCTGCATGAGATGCATGGGAAAATGTCCTTGGAGCAAAGATATTTCAACTTTTATTTTTCTGTAGCACCCTACTGAGGGTTAATATAACAATTTATCCAAACATTTGCAGAATTTATGCTTTTCCATTCTCCCATGGCAAAGCAAAATGCTTCTTCATGGAACAATTAGGGAGAGCATGAATATTTTATGAACTGACGTTGACCAAATAATTATTTAAATAGTTAGAAAATTATTAATAATGGTGCCCATATACATTAAAATCATCAAAAAATAATGAAAACTTAATACTCAAAATTAGTGCTATTATTTTAAAAATGAAAATGTTTTTAATTGTTAAATTTAATTACACAGGCCTGATGTGACGTCACATTTTTCAGACCCACCCCATGTCACATCTGCCACTCAAGGCGACCTGGTTGTCCCTGTGGCTCGAACTTCCATGGTGCTTCATAAGAGCTTTGCTGTGGTCGGTCCATCTTTCTGGAATAGGTTGCCTAGCAACCTACGTAATGAGCTTCTTGGTCTTTCCTTGCCCTTTTGCGCAGGCGTTTTAAAACCATTCTTTTCGATCGTGGTTTGGTTTTGTCAGGTCGGAAGCGCCTCTGAGGAGTATTTCTTGAAGTGGCGCTATATAAATTTACGATAACGATTACGATTACGATTACGTCACAAATTTCTGATCTCCCTCCCCCTAGGAGCGTGACGTCATTTATGGACGGCCCCATAGCTGATTTAAACAAAAGCCTAAAATTATATTTCACAGCCTTCTTGACCGACCCAAGCTGCCAAATTTTCCCAAAATGTCTGAACCAACCTGACTACCTGAATGACCCATTTGGCCCTTAGACAACTTTGCTCCCTCTTATGAGTTATTCATGTAGGTAATCACGGGGGGGGGCCCGTGGCGCATTGGATAACATCTGGCACACAGACCGAGAGGTACCGAGTTCGAGCCCCCGTTGGGCGGATATGCTTTGTAGGCTGCTATTAGCGCCGTTGTATTGCAGGCTGTCTGTTCTGTTAGTAGTTAAGATTTCAATTGCATAACATGTAAATGTACAGCGCAGTGCGTTTGTCAGACGCTTAATAAAGAAATGATATTATTATTATTATTATTATTACCATAACTTCTCAAACAGCTTCCCTCTATTGTCTGTCATGGGCCCCAAAAGGTCCCAAATATGGACAAGTGCTATCTTCACACATTTTGTCATTTTTAACTAAATACAACAATTACTTTTGGAATATGGCAAAGTTACTGTTAGAAATATGGCTGTTTTAGTCAGAATTTATATTGTTGATTTAAATGCTGAAAAGTGATGGCTTGAAACTAGACAAACGATGTTTGTGCTTTATTGTCATTCCTTCGTTCAGCATAGTGAATGATGCAGGTTTCACTATATGCCAGCTAGTGTAGGCCTACAAAATCTATGATTTATTTCAATTTTAGTGTCAGTTCTGTGCCAGATGTTTAGCTAAACATATTAATAATTCACTGTACCTTTCTTGTCATTATCTTGCTGTTATTTCTTTTTCATGCAGATATTTCATTTTGAATTTAAAAAGAGAAAGTGATGTCATCAGACAAGAGACAAGTTATTGATTACTTTATTGTGGCTGGATTACCAGATGAACAGAAGCTTCTACAAGATCTTCCTCAGAAGGCAACTCACATGCAATGGCCGATTATTGATGTGGCAGTTATTAATAAAAGTAAGGGAGAACTGCCTCCAAAAGGCTTTGAATGCCTTGAACTCACGCCAAGTGGACACCCAGCTAATCTCAACCATGGAAGCGTTATGGCTTCTGAGTTATTCTTATGTTTTAGACGAGGATGGGACAAGCCTCCTATTATTGCTTTAGGGTAAGCATGCATTTTGAAGTCGTTGTGTTTCATAAACTGGAATGATAGAACTTGACAATAGCGATGTTGTTCTGGCTATTTTGAATCTTTCAGAAATAATATATGGTTGCCAGGAGACCCGAACTTTAAGGAGATAGCTATAGGAGTTGTTGTTATTATTATTATTATTTTAGCCGAGGTTCCTCAGATCTGTCAGGAGTTAAAAAATTATCCGGAGAAAAAAATGCATTCTGGGAGGGCTAGACCTTGTCAAGGTCAGGCGAAGCAAAGGTGCCTAGGAAGGCGATGGCGTTAAAGCGTTGGCAATGCCCTGGAAGCATGGAAAAGATAGCAGGTTTCTCTTGGATCCCCCCCCGGTTATACGAGAGAGACAGCGCCCCAACTCTGTGATGAAAAGTAGGCCACTGATGTTACTTGGGCCAAGAGTCTCAAACACCAACGGGACAAAGTTGTGGGTTTGGCGAGTGTACTATTATTATTATTATAAAACAAATTTATTTCTCAATAAAGCCAACAAACTTATCTACAAAATTATTATTATTATTATTATTATTATTATTATTATTATTATTATTATTATTATTATTATTATTATTATTATTATTATTATTATTATTATTATTATTATTATTATTTTGTGCAGGTTGTCACTCCACAACCTGGAGTGCCAAACGGGTAACAAATAAAATAACGTGGAAATAGTGTTAATTGAGCTGCTGTTGTACATGAAAACAGATATTTTAGGGATTAGGCCTACTAATTTAGGTTATACAGGACTCTAAAAATGAAATTCTTATCATCCTTATTAGGTAGCAAAGTTGTGTGGCCGAGGGCACAAGTTATGGTGGGGCTTTACTAAGGGCTCGAACAGTCCTTGCAGAACATGACATTCGTTCCTGATGACAGATGCCAGGAGCTGCTGTCCTGCATCTTTCGCCTTGTAATCCACGTGTGGAAAGTCCATTCGGAGATATCCAGCCGTTCGGATCCTGATCATTTGCCTCTCAAGTCTTTCTCATTCGACAGCCGTTGTATAGCTGATGGAAGGCATGCGTAGGCATGCCTTCCATCAGACTCGTCAGCTCAGGTGCGCTACGTTCAACGTTCGCTCTCTCACCAACAAAGTGGACGTTGTTAAGCAGTGCTGGCTCGACGCGGGACTGGATGTCCTTGGCCTCACTGAGACGTGGCACGAAGACGCTGATGATGTTGCGCTTCGGCGCTTGAGATCTTCCGGCCTGCAGATGCTGGAGCGGGCTCGCCCCGTCAGACGGGGTGCGAGGACTGACGACGTCTACTATCAAAATCATGGCGGCGTCGTCGTGGTTGCGTCTGCTGCTGTCAGGCTGACGAAGCTCACTGCTCCGTTTGAGCCTGCAACCTTCGAGCATCTCATCACCAGGGTAACGGTCGCTGGAAGCTCGTTCGTCTTCGCGGTTGTCTACCGCCCAGGCTCTGCGGCGGTGACTGCAGCCTTCTTCGACGAGCTTCGCGTACTGCTCGAATACTTGTCATCGTTCGCCATGCCCTATGTCATCACAGGCGATATCAACATTCGCTTTGACCGTCTTGATGACCCGACAGCGTTACGTGCTACTGAGTTGCTTGACATGTTCGGCGCGGTACAGTGCGTGGCTGGTGCGACTCATGATCGCGGAGGCACCCTTGATGTCGTCATCACCAGAAAGGACGAGAGACCACCAGCGGTTGATGTCATCAGGGTTCCAGGAGGTGCGTCTGACCATCGGATGGTGGCCTGGTCCTTCCACGCCGCCCCACCCGAGACGCCAGTCTACAGAACACAGCGTCGCAGATCCTGGAGGCACTTCGACGTAGATCGGTTCAGGGCCGATCTCAAAGCCTCTTGCCTCTGTGACGGCTCCGCTGGCCCCTCGTCGGGCGATGGCGCCGATGCGATGGCTATGCGCTTCGACGAAGTGGTTACGGCCTTGCTCGACGTCCAAGCGCCGATGGCTGAAATCACCTGTCGGGTTCGACGCTCGTCCGACAAGTGGTACGACTCGGATTGTCGCTCTGCGAAGCGTCGCACCAGGCGGCTTGAGCGTCAATTCAAGAGGTCGCGCACGGGTGCCGATCGTGACAGTTGGATGGGATCGCTGAAATCCATGCATCGCCAGGTTCGATCCAAGCGGGATCGATTCTGGAAGTCAAAAGTCGATGCACGGCGTGACCCGGCGTCGCTGTGGCGCGCGATAAATGATGGACTGGGCAGGGGTGAGGACGCAGCACCTAGTGCTGTACCCGGGCTTTCTGCTGAGGCTTTCGCCGACTACTTCGACCAAAGAGTCTCCGACATCAGGTCGGCTACTGATGGCGCGCCTCCACCGGTGATTCGTGACATCTCGACGTCGGATCGGTTTTCCGGTTTCGTACCTGTTACGACCGACGTTGTCTGCCGGTTGGTTAAGGACGCTGCCGATAAGTACTCTATGAAAGACCCGATGCCTACGTGGCTGCTTAAGACCAGCATCGACCTACTCGCCCCGTACATCGCCTCACTGTTCAATTTATCGCTGTCCTCCGGCACCGTCCCGACGAGTTACAAGGACGCGTATGTTACACCTCGCCTTAAGAAGTCTATGCTTCCTCGTGAAGAGCTCTCAAGCTACCGACCGATTTCGAACCTGTCGTTCCTTTCCAAGCTGCTCGAGCGGGTCGTCAGTCTCCAGCTGACCGATCATCTGGCGTCGGCTGGACTTCTTCCCGTTCATCAGTCGGCCTACCGGAAATTCCATTCAACCGAGACCGCGCTTCTCAAGGTGGTCACCGACCTTATCGAGGCGATCGATGCGGGAAACCACGCGCTGCTCGGCCTGCTCGATCTATCGGCGGCGTTCGACACCGTCGACCATGACGTGCTGGTTGAACGCCTGGAGAGGACCTACGGAATCCGTTCGGTGGCACTAGACTGGCTCCGTTCCTACCTGAGCAGTCGCAGACAGACAGTACTCTACGACGGAGTCTTGTCATCTGTTCGCTCCCTCGTCTGCGGTGTCCCTCAAGGCTCTGTGCTCGGACCGCTGCTGTTCCTGCTCTACACGGCCGACGTCGGTGAGCTTGCCGCCAGTCTCGGCTCGTCATCTCATTTCTACGCCGACGACTCGCAGCTCTACACGTGGGGCCGACCGTCAACTGATGAACAGCAGCGGCGAAGGATGGAGTTGGGCGTTGAGCGGATCGCGGAGTGGATGCGATCTAACCGACTCCGTCTCAACCCCGAGAAGACGGATTTCTTATGGTGCGCGACCAGCAGACGGTGCCCTCATCTTGACACTGGCGAACTGAGTGTCTGCGGGTCTGCGATCCGACCTGTGACTGTCGTCCGTGATCTCGGCGTCACGCTGGAATCAGACCTGTCCATGAGAAGTCACGTGGCGCGAATCGTTGGCTGCTGCTTTCGTCAGCTGCGCCTCCTGAGAGGCTGCATCAGGTCCTTGCCTTTCGAGGCTGCGAGAGCGGCCGTTGCCGCCTTCGTCACCTCTCAGGTTGACCGCTGCAACAGCCTACTGGTCGGTGCGCCCAAGTGCCTCTTGGATTGCCTGCAGTCCGTTCTCAACGCTGCTGCGAAGCTGCTATGCAACCGGAGGAAATATGATCATGTCACGCCGCTCCTCCGTGATGTTCTGCACTGGCTGCCAGTCTCTCATCGTATCGAGTTCAAAATCTGTTTGTTGGTTTACAAGTCACTTCATGGGGCCGCGCCTGGATATTTGCGCGATTACTCTATCGGGACGCATTCTTCCGCCTCCGGGTTGCGACTCCGATCGCTCGAGAAAAGCGATCTTCGCGCAAAACGGATGAAAACCCGGTTTGGCGATCGCGCCTTCTCGGCGGCCGGCCCCAGATGCTGGAACGGTCTTCCTCCTGCCCTGCGAGCGGCTAACACAGTTGACTCCTTCAAATCTGGACTCAAGACTTATTTGTTCTGTAAGGCCTACCCTGATGTTAGTTGACTGTGAGGCGCCCTTGTAACGGCATGGCTGTGTTACGGTGCCATATAAATTGTCACTGTTATTATTATTATTATTATTATATCCCCACCATGCTGGGGCAGCATACATTAGGCGGGCAACTGTTGTTGCTGTGGTAACCTTTTGAAGTGCATCATATGGTAGGCCATGAGAATAAAGGATGTGCAAAGCATGCAAAGACCCAGAGCATGATGCCAGAATCTCCCATACATGTTGAGAAACATTGAGGTCAGATTATAGGTTGACCCCCACCCCTTCATCGAGGAAACCCTTCTCAGGCCAGTGAGAGCTGTCAGGTCGATTCCTTCTCTCCACCTCTGAATGATCATTTCCCTGGACTCTCATTGATTGAGTCGAAGGTTTTTAGAAGCAGCCCAGCTGTGGATCGACTGGAGTTCTTCACTGATTGAGTTTCTCTTCTTTGAACTGATCAGCAAATACACGTAATGGGTATATTTAACTATAGCCTACAGTTCTCTATATGAACAGGCTGGAGGTCCGAGGCATGTTTTATTAGGCTATCTAATAATATAGATTTTAGTAAGTTGAAAATGTAGTCTATAACTAAAACAGATAATTAACAAAAATGCTGTGAAAAATGATAAATCCACACAGGCTGTCAACTTTATAAAATAAAATTGTAGGCGTACATGTAATAAGATCGACGATCATCATGCAAATTCCAATTTCTTAGAGACTTAGACTTAGAGGAAATAGCATATCCAAAACTAACTGGCCAAAGGCGGCATTTTGGGCATTTAAGCTCCGTACGCCACTGATCACGAACGACAGTCAGTCGAATCGCAGTCCCACAGAAAATCAAGGCGTCAATGTCAAGCCGTTCGCACCGTCTATGGGTAGCACTCCGTATGAAGTCAATCTTTCCAGGGTTGAACAGTAGTTGATTTGACCTCCTCAAGCGCCCTCCATCTTCATATTCAATCAATTTCCATCATTGTCATTTACTTGTGGATGTCTTTTGTTGTGCTTTGCATCCTGTTTCGTAGTTTCTGTTTTTCATCTATAGGCCTAATGATATTTATTAACGATATAAGAAAATTTGGTTTTATCAGCGAAACAGTTTAATGCATTGCAGCACTGTTCCAAAAAAAGTGTGGGCTCCCAAACAGCCAGCACCCAAAAGTCAGATGCTCTAATGCAGAGGTCTCCAAAGTTTTCCAGCGGGGGGCCACATTGCTGACTTTCTAAAGCTCCACGGGCCAAAACTCCGAATAAAAATATTTATCTGTGCGCAGCTGCAGCTGTCCAGTGAATTGTAAGTAATGCGATGAATGCTTGGATTCATAATGTCTCCGAATATTGTACTCTTTGAGCACTGCAATGTTGTCATTGCATATCAGGCACATTGCCTTACAAACAGCGACATGGATTTTGGCGATATGCATGTCAGAGTACAGCGGCGTTAAAATTTTCAATTTTCCCAATTTAGTTTGTTTCTTCGAGGAGAGTTCCGCGAGCCAGATTAAAGCCTTAGCGGGCCGGATGTGGCCCGCGGGCCGTACTTTGGAGACCCCTGCTCTAAAGCGTGGGACTGAGCAAGAATGAGTCATCGCAATCATGGAGAGCTATGAGACTAATGAGAGTATGCAACATACTGTTATTACTACTTTATTCTACTAGATACTTTACAACAAGATATTTATTAATTGCAGTGGCTATAGCACTTAGATGACACGTGTACCGGATGGCCATCTCTACCAGAATGCTGTTTCCTTGTAGGCGTAATGTATGTGTCCCATTTGAGTCTGCCATGCTGGGCGTGGTCTATATTATCTTCAGTTTGAAGAGATTTGAAGTGTTAGCATTTGTGTAATTGTTCTTTATTTAGAGTCGTGTATACTAGCAAAGAACGACCAAAAGTTGGGTCTGAAGTATTGACACAGACACCTTATGGACGTTCTGCAAATATTAATAACACATTTGGTGAAAAAATTTACATAAACTATATTCGTGCGGATGAGACAGCTGCCATTGGTTTACTAGCTGTTGTTGATATCTGTATCATTTTACCGGCTAAAGTAAGTTTACACTTTTTTTATACTAATAGTAACATTTTCATTCTGAATATTTGATAATCAGTAAATTGCATCATCTGAGGTGAAATTTGTTTGGCACTGCTTTGGCCTTGTGATATCAACTTCATGGCTTTTGACCTAATTCAGGAGTTGTCTTGCTACATCTGGTAGGAATGATCTAAGGATCCACTGTGGAATGTGTTCCCCTCTCTATAAAATAAGATTACGGGTCTGATGATGAAGTAGCATGATCACAGCACTTCAATGACAGAAAATCTGTTTGGCATAACAATTGATCATCACTGAGGATCTTAATATACATCTGGGGAATCCTCGGAGACAGAGAGTTTGAACGACCTTCTCGAGCAGTTCGGCCTGAAGCAACACATTTCTGATCAAAACCTGATATTGTGCCAGTTGAAAAATTAGTTGTTTTAAATTTTCAATTTTTTTTTACCAAAATGCACAATGTTATGCTAACATCTAATAACGTAAGAAAGTACAAAAAAATCGAGAGAAAAATTTCTTTTTTTCAACTGGCACTATATCAGGTTTTGTTCAGAATTACTTCCTGAACACAAAAATATCCTTCTTTGGCTTGTTGCACCAAAATGCACAATGTTATGCTAATATCTAATATC